>JAQQSO010004600.1:0-12652 GCA_028658305.1 Pachyuromys duprasi | reverse complement strand
AAACTAAATTCTAAAATCAATAATAAGGGAACCATCAAGTGTATACATCAGCTTTCAAGGCAAAACAATTTATTTCTACTGTAGAAATTATAGAATAAAAATATTACCAATATTATCTGTGAGCTCTGAGATCTTCAGTAACAACCAGACTAATGCACTAGTGACATAGGTCACAGATCCTAGAGGAGAACCTACAACCATTATTCTGTAAAAGGGAGGGGGCAGTACAATCTACTGTTAGTGACATCATTGTACTAATCCCCTGGCACCCTATACTATCCTCTGTGGGCACCCACACAGCATGTGGCATACACACACACACAAGCACACTCACAGGCACACATAAATAACATAAAAAATAATTATAATCTAATATAGTTATAGGCCATCATTCAAGGTAGGACACAAATAACACACAGAGCTGAAGAACTTCCAGAGTAACACAGTGTTGTCAACTTATCTTTCATGTTAAGGAAGTTTTTAAATGTATTTTAAGGAAGGAAGGATTTATTTGGCTTCACATTTTGAGGCTAGCTAGTCCACTGTAGTGAAGGCACAACAGAGGGAACAGAAGGCAGCTGGTCACACTTTCCTTGCCAACAGAAAATTCAGAGAGCTGAAGGAATCATCTCCTCTCACTGTATTATTTTATTATGAAATTTTAGTAGTACTGAAATTTCAGGCAATGACAGGAGCCATGCATGCAGAAAAGACATTTGGCAAGCAAGTTAGCATCTTGAAGGCAGACCACCATTTTTGAACAGCTGACAAATGGGTTTGTCCGGGGGAGTCATGGACCCCAGGGAATTTAGCTCCACGTTAATTCTTTTTTTTCCTCATTTTCTTACTACTACTACTACTACTAATAATTATTATTATTAATTACAATTAATTCACTTTATATCGCTGCTGTGTCCCCCTGCTATATCTCCTCTCAGGCTTATGCTTCCTCCATCTTTACTCTCTATGTCCCTCCTCTAGTGCACTGATAGGTGAACTCGCCCTCCCCTAATATCTGACTCTAGCCTATCAGGTCTCATCAGTACTGTTTGGATCCTAGTGAGGCCTAGTCTGTGACCTAGTGAGGCCATCTCACCATAGAAGGTGATCAAAGAGCAGACAACCAAGTTCATGGCAGTGACTGCCCCTGCTCTCCTCACTAGGGAACCCCCATTTAGACTAAGCTTACCATTGGCTACATCTGAGCAGAGAGAATAGGTCCTCTCCATGCATGGTCTTTGGTTGATTCATCAGCTTCTGCAGTCCCCCTTGGGTCCAAATATTTTGCCCCTCTTGGTCTCCTTGCGGAGCTCCTGTCTCCTCCAGGTCTTTCTAATCTCCCCCTTCTTGAATAAGATTCTCTGCACTCTGCCCAAATTTTGGCTATGAATCTTAGTATCTGCTTCAATATCCAGCTGGATACAGACTTTCAGAGGTCTTCTGTGGTAGGCTCCTGTCAGGTTCCCTGACTTCACCTGCTTCCAATATATAGTTGGTTTGCACTTCTGAATAAGGATTGAACATCTTCTCTAGGCTCCTCCTTGTTTAGCTTTTTATAACTATAGATTTTTGTATGTTTATCCTCTATTATATTTATAATATCCACTCATAAATGAGTGTAAACCCTGTGTATCTTTCTGCTTCTAGGTTACCTCACTCAGGATGATCTTTTCTAATTCCACCAATTTGCCTGCAAATTTCATTATTTCTTGGTTTTTAATTGCTAAGTAGTATTCCATTGTGTAAATGTTCCACAATTTCTATATCCATTCTTCAGTTCAGGGACATCTAGGTTGTTTCCAGATTCTGGCTATAATTCAGAAAGCTGTAATGAACATAGTTGAAAAAATGTCATTGTTTTTTTTTTAATTTTTATTAATTACACTTTATTCACTTTGTATTCCCCCATAACCCCTTCCCTCCTCCCCTCCCAATCCCACCTTCCCTTCCCCTTCTCCACACATGCCCCTCCCCAAGTCCACTGATAGAGGAGGTCTTCCTTTCCTTCCTTCTGATCCTAGTCTATCAGCTCTCATCAGGAGTCTTTGCCTTTGTCTATGCATTGTCTTCCTCTGTGGCTTGGTAAGGCTGCTCCCCCATCAGGGTGAGGTGATCAAAGAGCAGGCCAATCAGTTAATATCAGAGGCAGTCCCTGTTCCATTATTATTATGGAACCCACTTGGATAAGGAACTGCCATGAGCTACATCTGTGCAGGAGTTCTAGGGTTTCTCCATGCATGGTACTTGGGTGGAGTATCAGACTCAGGAAAGGCCCCTGTGCTCAGATTTTTTGGTTCAGTTGTCCCCTCCTTATCTTAATATTCCCCACATATTTTGTAAGATTCCGTGCACTCTGTCCAACAGTTGGCCATAAGTCTCAGCATCTGCTTTGATATTCTGCAGGGCAAAGCCTTTCAGAGGCCCTCTGTGACAGGCTCCTAGCTTGTTTCCTGTTTTCTTCTTCCGATGTCAATCTGCTTTGCCTTTCTGGCTGAGGATTGAGCATTTTAGCCAGAGTCCTCCCTCTTTATTAGTTTCTTTAGGTGTACAGATTTTAGTAGGTTTATCCTATTTTCTATGTCTATATGAGTGAGTATACACTATGTGTGTCTTTCTGCTTCTGGGATAGCTGTCATTGTTGTATGGTTGGACATCCTCTGATATATGCCAAGAGTGTTATAGCTGGACTGTGAGGTAGAACTATTCCCAATTTTCTTTGAAAGCATCAGATTGATTTCCAAAGTTGTTGTACGAGTTTATAGTCCCACCAATAATGCAAGAAGGTTCCACGAACACCACAACCTCTCCAGCATGTGTCATCCCTTGAGATTTTGATCTTAGACATTTTGATGGTTGTAAATTGGAATCTCAGGGTCCTTACGATTTGCATTTTCCTGATGGCTAACGATGCTGAGCATTTCTTTAAGTATTTCTCTGCCATTCGATATTCCTCTGCTGAGAATTCTCTGTTTATGTCTGTACCCCAAATGGACTACATGGTTTGTTGAAGTTTAACATCTTTTTTCTTTTTCCTTTTTTGAAATTTAAACTTTTATTTTTTAAGATTAATTATAGTTTATTCACTTTGTATCCCAGCTGTAAACCCATCCCTCCCAATCCCACTCTCCATCCCTCATCTCCTCCCATGACCCTCTCCAAATCCACTAATAAGGGTGGTCCTCCTCCCCTTTCAGCTGACCCTAGCCTATCAGGTCTCATTAGGACTGGCTTCATTTTCTTCCTCTGTGGCCTGGTAAGGCTGCTACCCCTTGAAGGGAAAGGATCAAAGAGTCAGCCTGTGAGTTCATGTCAGAGACATTCCCCGTTCCTCTTACTAGGCTACCCACTTGGATACTGAGTTGTCATGGGCTCTATCTGTGCAAGGGTTCTACGTTATCTCCATATATGGTCTTCGATTGGAATATTAGTCTCAGAAAATACCCCTGGGCCCAGATGTTTTGGTTCTGTTGCTTTCCTTGTGGAGTTCCTTTACTCTCCAGTGTTTAGCTTATTGAATTCTTTATACATTCTGGATATTTGCCCTTTGTCAGATGTAAAGTTGGTGAAAATATTTTCCCTGTCTGTAGGCTGTTGTTTTGTTCTGTTGAGAGTGTCTTTTGCTTTACAAAGCTTTTCAGTTTCATGAAGTCCCATTTATTGATTGTTGATCTTAAAGCCTGTGTGGTTCGTGTTCTGTACAGGAAATTGTCTCCTGTGTCAATGTGTTCAATGTTCTTCCCTAATTTCTCTTCTGACAGATTTAGTTGTCTAGTCTTAGGTTGAGGTCTTTGATCCACTTGGACTTTAGCTTTGTGCAGAGTGATAAACATGGATCTATTTGCATTTTCTACATGTAGTTAATTTTGTATCCAGCCCCTTGTTTCCCTAATCTCTCCAAGACTTTAAACGTGAATGGGTGCTAGATTTTGTCAAATGCCTTTTTCCTATCTAAAGAGATGATCATGTGGTTTTTCTTCTTTCTGTTTGTTTATATGGTGAATTGCATTGATGGATTTCTAAATGTTGGACCATCCTATGTGCCTGGAATGAAGCCTTCTTGTTCTGTTTGTGGTGGATGATATCTTTAATGTGTTCTTGGATTCAGTTTGCGAGTATTTTACAGAGTATTTTTCATCAATATCTATAAGTGAGATTGGTCGAATGTTCTCTTTCTTTATATGGTCTTGGTGAGGTTTAGGTATCAAGATGATTGTAGCCTCACAGAAAGAGAATTGTAATGTTCCTTCTATTTCTATTTTTTGGAATAATTTAAAAATATTGGTATTTGCTCTTCTTTGAATTTCTGGTAGAATTCTGTGCTGAAACCATCTGGCCCTGGACTTTTTATGGAAGGGAGACTTTTGATGATAGATTCTATTTCTTTTAGAGGTTTTAACACTATTTAGCTTATTTACATAATTTTGATTCAGGTTTGATAAATGGATTCTATCAAGAAAATTGTTCATTTTATTTAGATTTACAAATTTTGTTTCATACAGACTTTTGAAGTAGGACCTAATGATTCTTTGTATTTCCTCAGTGACTGTCATTATGCCCCCCTTTTCGTTTCTTATTTTGTTGATTTGGATAGTGTCCCTCTGCCTTTTAGGTAGTTTGGCTAAGGGTTTGTCTATCTTGTTTATATTCTTAAAGACCAGGTCTTGGTTTCGTTGAGTCTTTATTTTTGTTTCTATTTTATTGATTTCAACCATGAATTTGATTATTTCTTGCTGTATTGGAGTAGAACCTAGAGCTGCTACAGTGCCCCCACAGGCCTCTTGAGATGACTGAAAATAGGATTTGGGTACCTTGCCTAACTCAGCTCTGTTGGGTTCACTGGCTGTGCTGGACTCCTTGTCTCTGACCCGGTTGGCCCAGTGTGCTGGGGAGTAAGATCTCAGAACTTACTGTGGAGCTACAGGCCCCAGGCCTCCTTTTAGAGGAGGACAATGGAACTTGTGTCCATTGTCTGTCTCAGGCTCTCTTCTGTGCTGGGCTCTTTAGGTTTCCTAACTAAGTGAACCAGGCCCATGGGGCGTAGGCAGAAGGAACCTCTGTGCCTGGAGCTGCTCCAGTGCCCCACTGTTTGTTTGTTTGTTTGTTTGTTTGTTTGTTTGTGTTTTTGAGATGTTGGAGAAGTGGAGCCTAGCTCAGCTCCACTGTGTTCACTGTCTATGCTGTGCTGGTTGATTCTGACCTGGTTGAGTCAAGAAGCCGGGGAGCAGGTAGAATGGAGCTTCATCTCCCCTACAGTAACAGAAAGTAGCTGCTCTACAGGATGGTGAGAACAAGCTCCACTAGCTGCTGCGACCAGGATGGTGTTCACAGGATGGTAAGAGTGGGCTCCCGGGTATGGAATCAGGAGCTTCTGGTACCCAGGAGATGTCCACAAGCTGTGAGAGTGCCCAACGTCTGAGCTGCCAGCTGCAGGTACAGGAAGGTATCCATAGAATTGGGCATGTGCTGTGGGTCAGAACCACCAACCACAGGTCCCAGCACAATATCCATAGATGGTTGGCTTGGGCAGGTGGCCTAAGGCTGCAGGGTTAAAACTGCTCATAGCGTGTCTTTTGAAGGTGTTCACAGAAGCTGGGCTTGGGAGGGTAGCCTATGGCTACATTCCACAGTACACCCTGTTGGTCACCCTGTTCTCACTGCCGAGCTGCTGCTATTCAAATACCCTGCATGGTTGGTACCACCATCTTGGGTTTCTTTATTTTATTTTATTATTATTTTATTTCATTTTTTAAAATTTTTCCTTTAGAAACGAGGTTTCTCTATGGAGCCTTGGCTATCTTGGACTTTCTTTGTAGACCAGGCTAGCCTCAAGCTCACAGAGATCAATGTACCTCTGAAATCTGTCTCCCCAAGTTCTGGGATTACAGGGACAGATAAGTGCCACAGCATCTGACTTCACATCACCAACTTCTAAGCCTCTTGGAGGAGTGTTAGTTTTCATTTCCTACTTCTTTAATATTAATCTCCTATTAATTGGTTTATTTTGTTATATCACATTTTTAGTTAATCATCATTTTTCTTGGGAATGTGTTATGTTTGCAACACAGAAGTTGCAAATATACTCAAGCTATTCTCAGGATACACTCAAAAATTTGTCTCTCCAAACAGATGGCTTTTTGGAGAATATCATGTTTATACAGTCCTATTAAGTATTCACTATCCTTGTCTTGTTTACTTTTTTCTGGCCATTTATCTAATAACTCATGGGTATTAATTTTAACATGTGTTATTAGTAACTAAAAATGTTTGAATTTTGAATTTTAAATCCAGCAGGAATAGCTATAATAGTCAATATAGTAGCCAAGTCACTTGTCACAGGTCCAGAAGCCTGTACTCTCATGTCTTCTTTCAGTTTAAAATGGCAAACTTGAATCCAATTATTACACCTGTTCCCTGGCATGCTGTAATATCAAAATATTAAGAGACTAAAAATATGGCTACTGTTTTCACATATTTCATTATATTCTCAAGTAAGGACTCCACTAAGCCTTAAGGAAAACAGGTTTCATAAAACTATAAAAAATACATGCCAACTCAGTAGAAAAGATATGAAATATATTTTTGTCAAATTGAGCTTACATTTTTAATAACACATTTTAAATCACATTTGGTATACAGCAACTTTAACTGAGGCTCTATATTCCTAAGAAGATTATATAAAAATGCTACTTGCATAACATTCTAGGGAGAAGATTTAGAATGTGTTATCTTCTAAAGATCATTTAAATATAAGACTATGCAGCAATTATCCATGCATGTTTTAAACATCAGATGGCAAAAAGAAAATCACCTCATCCTGTTCAATGAGAACAATATGGATGCAAGTTGTGTGTGTTGTGATTGTTTTATTATTTTTAGTTTAAGAGAAAATGCTTGCCAGATTTTGATTACCTGACCAAACCTTCCTAAGTACCTATAAAAAAAAAAAAATACACTGTGGCAAATCTATTAGTCAAAATGTGCCTAAATTCCAATTTGTGTATAATGTTAAAAAACAGCTTTAAATTAGAATCTTAGCGATTCCTGACACACTTTTTAAGATTCAATGAGTGCTTGGGAGAAGTCAACTGAAGAATAGCCCAAGCTGAATCTACCGAACAACTAAATCTCAGTCCTGATAAACGAAACATCAGAGTTTTCATCTCAAGCTGCTTCGCCTTTGAAAAAAGTTCCAAACTTCAAATGAAAATAACTTTTGTCACATTCTACCATTTACAGACTAAAAACCTTCTGAGAGTGCAGGACAGGGGAACAGAAAGGGAGAGAGAGAAACTTGTGCTTTCTAAAATGCTTTCTCTTTTCAGATAATGCACTTATATTTGGCTTTGCCTTCTGCTCAACTGCTCTAAATGAATCTCACAGGAATATACAAATGCATGTTTGGGATTGTTATGCACCTCTGCAACCTTTCATTCATTTGAGAAATGTTTCAACCCTGATAAATACCTGGCATGCCTTTCAGGAGGTCTGCTGGTACAGTCACAGACAAAACACAGAGAAACTCTATCTTCACGGAGTTTGTGTTCTACAGGATTTGGGAATAGCCTGTTTCATAGACTACTTACATTTAATATTTTGATATGTTTTCTCCTTTGCTTGACTTACACATAAAATATCTCATTTCCATTTGATGAAATTGCTTCATTATATGTCTTTGATCCTATCTGATAAAAATAATTTGCATTTACTCCTTCAGTCTTCACCAATCATTTTGTTTTCCTTCCAAACACTTTTTTTACATACAATGTGTTTTGTTCATTTTGTTCCCCGTCCCCAGCTCTTCTCAAATTCTCCATACCTTTCTACCCACTCAACTTTAAGTTTTTTCTCTCTCTCTCTTTCTTAAAAAAAAAAGATAAAACACATTTTAAAACAAGAACACGGAAAAGTCAATAAGTCAAATAGTATTAAAATCAAAAGCATACACAAACAGAATATGACATCTACTATGTGTTCGACAGCAACTTCTGGGCATTGTGCCTCCTCTGGAGTTGGTTTGTATACCCTGTGAAACTCAAGAAAACTAATTTTTCTTTCAAATAGGTATCAATTGCAGATTTGTTTCTTGGTGAGGGGAGGAATTTTGATTCCACTTCTCCGTCTCAGTGTTGAGATTGGGTCTGGTTTGACGCTATGTTCATGTGAATTCTGTCACAGTCTCTGTGAGTTATTATCAGTATCAGCCTTGTTGTATCATGAAGGCATTGTTCTCTTAGAGTCATTCACCATCTCTGGCTTTTATATCTCTCCATTTCCTCTTCCTCACAGATCTCTGAGCCTTGGGGAAAATATTTTTATAAAGACATATCATTCAGGAATGGGTTCTATGACTCTTTAATACTATGAAAAATCTTATGTGTTAAATTCTATTACTCTTAATATCTACAGCAATAGTCACACTTCTGCTATGTTACTTACAAGGAAATGGCTGTTTCTAACATGATTTGGATACTCTAATTAATTTGGATGCATTTACAGAAGCAGGATGATTGATTATTGTAACATGCTGCTAGCCCGAAAAATATAAAAGCCCCAGGACATTAATGTGTGTGTGTGCATTTGGCTTTGTGATTATAGATATATCTAATATATGAATATTTAAAACACACATACCTATTTTAGATCAGTTACATATCATAGACTTCATATATCAAGGAAAACATTGTATAAAGGGTAGTGAAGGCAGGGGTAAAAATATGAAAAGAGTTCAGGGTGAATATAACCAAAAACTGAGAAACTATTAAAGGAGAACAAACAAAAGCAAAAACAAAACAGGAAGACTATGTAAAAACAAATACTAAAAAAGTCTTTATAAATATGATGTGTACTTCTTAACTCCACTTGTAATAACTTCAGTCCTCAAATTTGATTTCTTTTTAATATGCCTTTGATTATAGAGTGAATTTTTCCATCAAAACTTTGATTTTATTAGATTTTGATAAAGTTCAAAAGCACAACCTTTTCTGTACAAAGGAGGTCATTGTTGAACCTACCCCCTTAGTTAATAGATGGCTGTCATATGAGCAACATCACCAAAAACCACATTGGTTTGGCACCCAGACGTAATACAGTGCAGTAAGGAAAAAACCTCAGAGGAACAGAGGGAAGAAAATGGTGGTATAGCAGGAGTTCCAGAAGTAAGCCAAGTCTCTGCAGCCACATAAGTCATTTGTTCAAAAAAAGAAAAATAAAAATTAACAAGTAAAACAACAAAACACTGTTTGTTGGTGCATGCGTGGGATCCAGGAGCTGGTGAAGCAGATATAATAACATGGGAAGTGCAAGGATGACTTTACTGCATGGTGAGAACTGGTCTGTAGACACACACACACTGAACAAATTACAGATAAAATACTGCTGATTATTTTGATAACACTGCAAACAGGTTATACATGCTTAGAATGAAAGTTTAGATTACAGTAGATTAAAAAACAACAGGAAAGGAAAGAAAAGTTCAAGTGATCAAAATATTGAAATCCCTTTAAAAATATTGTTCTGAAGGGAGATTGTTAAAAAGGTCATTAATGTTCTGTAATATTATATTCACTTCTACACAGGGAAATTCATAAGCATTATTTCTAGATAAATTATCCTATAATATCTTTCAATGACAGGGGAATGCACCTATGAACAATATTCAACCTCCTAAAAAATTCTTATGAAACTACTTTTGTCTCTTATTATGGAAAAGAGCTGTTTTCACTCAAAAAGCAAAGCAAAACCCACCAACCAACCAACCAACAAAATCCCCAAATGTTTTATTTTGTTTGTTTGTTTTTAAACTCAAATACACTGATGTCCTCAAAAAACACTAAGTTTTATGACCATAAGCTAAATAAGTATATGGAACTTGGAAAAAATGTGCTTAAACTCTCTATGTTTCATATTCCCATTTGTAATAAACTACGGACAAAATTGCTTGAATAACACTAGTATGAAAATATCAATTGATTGGCATCAGTACAATCTACCAAGAATTCCAAATGATCCAAAAGCATGCATTCCTTTGCTTTTGCTTTTTATTCTTTTTAAATTTCCGCTGAGTCTTTTGGATGCTGATTATTTTGTTAGAAGAGTTTCCTATTCAAAACTTTAAAAAATCAATTACATAACCTGGATTTCAATTTCTAAGTCAACTCTGAGCTTGTAAAGGGGTTTCATTTGGAAATAAGCTTGACATTCAATGCTCACACCACTGCCTCCCGGGCTGCTTAGCCCAGGATGTAATCCTCACTAAAATAGTATTTGATCCTAAGGAGGAGAAAAGATATAATGGATTGCTCCTCTGCACAAAACCAGAAAAGCGAGTTCTGTGTTGCTGTCACTCTCACCAAGAGAAACCAACAGCCACACTCACTCCCCTTCAGCCACAGTTTTGTAGCATCTGCCGAATCACTTTGCACATGATAAACATTTTAATGGGCAGGAACTGTCCACTTTGGCATTACTTCCTCCAATATTGTGCCCTATGTCTACCTGGGAAGAGAAACATAAAGGTGACAGGAAAGACTGTCAGAAAGACCGAAAAGAAAGAAGCAGCAGCAGCAGCGACCTTGGCATGGCTGCTCTTTTTAGCTATTTATTTATTTTCTGTAGTCCTTCAGTAATCTCCGGTGTTGTTTTTGAAAATCCAATAATGAAGGTTAGATTCCTGAGCACTAGCACACAAAGTAAGACAATCAAACATGTACAGTGAACTCTACACTTAGGAAAGTAGGTATCTATCACATGATCTTCTTCATAAGAATATTAGTTGCATTAAACAAAACCCTTGTATTTTGCTGGGCTATCCTGTACTAACACCCTCACTTTCCATCTTTTAGTAAGCACATTGAGAAGTGTCAGATTTGAAAGCTATTCTACTATGTGTACAGAATGTGTGAATATGGAAATGTAACCTAGATGCATATGCACTTGCTCTCTTTCTGTAACAGGGCTAAAACAAGGGCGGTGGTTTTATTCTTTGCTATTTCTAAATGCACTGTCAACCATGAATCAAGTTCTCTCAGTGCCACAGTTATTTTCTCTATGCAGAAGCACCCGGCTTGATAGAGAGACTGAAGGTTAATCCTCACTAGAAAACAAACCGAAATATGACAGAACTGATAATGTCACATCAGGAACTTCGAGGACATAGTGTTTTCTGAACAATCTTTTATCAACTCCTTCGAAGAAGACACTCTGGGCTTACCCATATTGAAGGGACAGTCACTTAACAGAACATAAACAAATGAGTGAGACATACTAAGGATAATAAAATATGGCCTTCAGTGATACACTTCTTTGAATCTGTTCTTTGTCCAATAAAAACCAAACCAAACAAACAAACATTATAACAACCAATGTATATTTCCTGTCAAAGTAAAATCTGTTGTGGGAATTGTTGGAAAATATAATAGGAGTTAAGTTGCTAGACTTCACGTATTTGTGTTTTTATAAATTTTAAAGAGGTGTGTAATAGGTTTTGCTATATACGCTATTTAAGTAATAAAAATCAGTAGCTGTGTTTAAATATTTCTGTATATTTTCTTATGGATTAAAGAAACGGGGTTCTGGATATGCAAATATAAGCAGAGTGCCTGGAGTTTAGAAGTTGCATTTTGATATATGGCACTATAGTAAGCTTCCCAGCTGATGAGTACAATGGCTTGAATGAGCATGGCACCCTACATATATTCGATTGCTTGCTCCGCAGCTGATGAAACTTTGGGGGAAGGATCAGGAGGTTTGTCCTCTTTAGAGATTTGTGACTGGGGGCAAGCCATCTACTTATCAGGGTGAGAGTTCTTCTCACTGAGTCTTAGACTCACCATGGCACACTTTCACCCTCAGAAATTTTAAGTTCAATTAAATACCTTTAAAAAGTTTCCTTGGTTTGGCTGGAGTGCTAGCTCAGCTATTAAAGACTAGGCTTATAAACAAGAATATAAAAATTGCCTTCATTACAGTATTTTGACCCAGCAATAGAAAAGTTACTAAAACAGTGTGTCCTAATTTGATCCTACTTCAGGGTTTTGTATTACTTAACTAAAACAGTCAATGTTTATTTTATAAAGTTTTGGCCAGAATCTGTTTCCTGCACATGTAATTGATAAACTTGCCAATGAATTTGTTTACAAACTGGCTTAATTTGTACAAAACTATTGTTTCTTAGCAATTTGAAGTTTTCACAGCTCATTTCCTTGAATAGGACAAAATTTTAAATACTATATAGGAAAAGAATGTCAAGTATACTGCAGCCTGATGATCAAAGAAAACAAAACTTTGTAACAATATATTTCCTCTAAAAAGCATCAGTGTTAATACACCTACAGGAATTAATAACCAACCACGGAAGGAAGATGACAGTCAGGGTAGACATTTGTGTGGCCACTTCAGCCATTTCTTTGAAATGAATGAATCTGGAATGAGCATATTGCTATTTATTCCCTGTATGTGAGGATAAAATAAGAAACAAGTCCAGTCAATCCTGTTCCAAATCAATATATGGTAAATCTTATTTATATCCTATGTAAAAATAAAATATACCTTCAATTCATACTGAGTTTTAAATTACACACTAAAATGTACATGTTTCATTCAGTCTACCCTTTACCCTTTACATGTGTCAACATTCACTACCTAGATTTTCATT
>JAQQSO010004599.1:0-12652 GCA_028658305.1 Pachyuromys duprasi | reverse complement strand
TAAGGCTGTACTTCAGTCTGAAACTGTCAGTCTCTTGTGTCAGGAGTATTCTTCAAGAAGATCAGGGATTTCCGGTGGTTTGTTATTGTTTGTTGTTGTCTCAGTTGAGCTCTTTTGTGGCTTCTGTGTGTCCGGCTTGTGCTCTGTGCTAGAAGCTGTGTCATATTGTTTTGATGACAGTATCTTTTGCTTTACAGAAGCTTTTCAGTTTCATGAGGTCCCGTTTATTTATGGTTGATCTTAGAGTCTGTGCTGTTGGTGTTCTTTTCAGGAAGAAATTTCCTGTGCCAATGACTTCTAGGGTCTTCCCACTTTTTCTTCTAACTGATTTAGTGTGTCTGGTTTTATGTTGAGGTTTTTGATCCACTTGGACTTCAGTTTTCTGCAGTGTGATAAATATGGATCTATTTTCTTTTTTCTGCATACAGATATCCAGTTGCACCAGCACCATTCGTTGAAGATGCTGTCTTCTTTTCCATTGAATGGGTTTGGCTTCTTTGTCAAAAATCAAGTTTCCGTAGGTGTGTGGGTTCATTTCTGGGTCTTCTATTCGGTTCCATTGATCCACTATTCTGTTTCTATTCCAATACCATGCAGTTATTATTAATATTGCTCTGTAGTACAGCTTGAGGTCAGGGAAGGAGATACCTCCAGATGATCATTTTGGAAATTCTGTTTTTTTTTTGTTTCTCCATATAAAGTTGAGAATTTTTCTTTCAAGGTCTGTAAAGAATTGTATTGGTATTTTGTTGGGAACTGCATAGAATCTGTAGATCACTTTTGGCAGAATAGCCATTTTCACTGTGTTGATCCTACCAATCCATGAGCACAGGAGCTCTTTCCATCCTCTGATATCTTTCTTCTTCAATTTCTTTCTTCAGAGATTTGAAATTTTTTTCAAATAGGTCTTTCACTTGTTTGGTTAGAGTCACCCCAAGGCACTTTATTTTATTAGTGACTATTGTGAAGGGTGTTGTTTTCCTAATTTCCTTCTCGGCCCTTATGTCTTTGGTGTACAGGAGGGCTTCTGATTTTTTTTTGAATTGATTTTGTATCTAGCCACTTTGCTGAAGGTGTTTATCAGTTGAAGGAGTTCTCTGGTTGAATTTTGGGGGTCACTCATGTATATTATCATATCATCTTCAAATCGTGATACTTTGACTTCTTCCTTTCCAGTGTCTATCACTTTGATCTCCTTTAGTTGTCTTGTTAATCTAGCTTGGACTTCAAGTACTATGTTGAAGAGATAATGAGACAATTGGTAGCCTTACTTTGTCACTGATTTCCGCGGGATTTATTTAACTTTCTCTCCATTGAGTTTGGTATTAGTATAGGCTTGCTGTATATTGCCTTTACTATGTTTAGGTATGTGCCTTGTATCCCTGATCTCTCCAAGACTTTAAACATGAATGGGTGTTGGATTTTGTCAAATGCTTTTTCGGCATCTAGGGAGATGATCATGTGGTTTTTCTCCTTCAGTTTGTTTATATTGGATCACATTGATAGATTTCCATATATTGAACCACCCTTGCATGCCTGGGATGAAGCCTACTTGGTCATGGTGGATGATATCTTTTATGTGATCTTGGATTCTGTTTGCAAGTATTTTATTGAGTATTTTTGTGTCAATGTTCATAAGAGAGATAGGTCTGAAGTTCTCTTTTTTTGTTGGGTCTTTGTGTGGTTTAGGTATCCAGGTGACTGTGGCTTCATAGAGTGAGTTCGATAATTTTCCTTCTATTTCTATTTTGTGGAATAGTTTAGAGAGAATTGGTGTTAGGACTTCTTTGAACGTTTGGTAGAATTCTGCAGTAAAACTATCTGGCCCAGGGGTTATTTTGGTAGGGAGGCTATTGATGATTGCTTCTATTTACTTGGGGGATATAGGTCTATTCAATCTTCCTATCTGCTCTTGACTTAATTTAGGTAGATGTAATCTGTGAAGAAAATTGTCCTTTTCATTTGGAGTTTCAAATTCTGTGGCATATAGGCTTTTGAAGTAAGGCCTAATGATTGTTTGGATTTCCACAGTGTCTGTAGTTATGTTCCCTGTTTCATTTCTGATTTTGCTGATTTGGATAGTTTCTCTCTGCCTTTTTGTTAGTGTGGCTAGGGGCCTGTCTATCTGGTTGATTTTCTCAAAGACCCAGCTCTTGTTTTCATTGATTCTTTGAATAGTTTTATTTGTTTTTAATTGATTGATTTCAACCTTGAGTTTGATTATTTCCAGCTGTCTGCTTCTCTTGGGTGTATCTGCTTCTTCTTTTTTTTTTTCCTAGGGCTTTCAGTTGGGCCATTAATTTGCCTGTATGAAATATTTTGAATTTCTTCTTGAAGGCGCTTAGTTTTATGAACTGTCTTCTTAGCACTGCCTTCATTCTGTCCCATAAGTTTGGGAGTGTTGTGCTTTCATTTTCGTTGAATTCTAGGAAGTCTTTAATTTCTTTCTTAATTTCTTCCCTAACCAAGCTGTCCTCGAGTAGCAAGTTGTTCAGTTTCCATGTACATGCAGGCTTTTTGCTGTTTCTTTTGGTGTTGGGGTCCAGCTTTAGACCATGATGGTCGGATAGGATACAAGGGATTATTTCAACCTTCTTGTATCTTCTGAGGCTTGCCTTGTGACCAACTATATGGTCTATTTTGGAAAAGGTTCCATGAGGTGCTGAAAAGAAGGTATATTCTTTTGATCTAGGGTGAAAAGTTCTGTTGACATCTATTAGGTCCATTTAATTTAGGGCCTCTGTAAGTGCCTTTGTTTCTGTTTTGCTTCTGACCAGATGACCTTTCCCTTGGTGAGAGTCGGGTGTTGAAATCTCCCACTATTAGGTTGTTGGGATCAATGTGTGATTTCAGCTTTAATAATGTTTTATTTACAAATGAAGGTGGTCTTGTATTTGGGGCATAGATGTTCAAAAGTGTGATGTTCTCCTGTTGGAATTTTCCTTTGATGAGAAGGAAGTGCCCCTCCTCATCTTTCTTGATTAGTTTTGGTTGAAAGTCTATTTTATTAGATAGTAGGATTGCTACCCCAGCTTGTTTTCTGGGTCCATTTGCTTGGAAAATGGTTTTCTAGCCTTTTACTCTGAGGCAGTGTTTATCTTTGTTGCATATGTGTGTTTCTTGGATGCAGCAGAATGTTGGATCGTGTTTCCCCAACCATTCTGTTAGTCTGTATCTTTTTATTGGAGAGTTGAGTCCATTGATGTTGATAGATAATAGTGACCAATGACTCTTAGTTCCTTTTATTGTGGAGTTGGTGGTCTTACTATGAATCATTGCTTTTTTCCCCCTTTTTGTTGGGACTTTATCTGTAGCCTATATTTTCTTTGGAGTAGTTGTTTTCATTGGATTGAAGTTTTCCTTCTAGTATCTTCTGTAGGGCTGGTTTGCTGTGTAGATATTGCTTAAATTTTGTTTTGTCATGGAATATTTTTCCTCCATCTATGTTGATTGAAAGCTTTGCTGGGTATAGTAGTCTTGGTTGGCATCTATGTTCCCTTAAAGACTGCATGATCTCTCTGCAGGCCCTCTGGCTTTCATAGTTTCTGATGAGAAGTCTAGTGTGATTTTGATAGGTCTTCCTTCATATGTTACTTGACCCTTTTCCCTTGCTGCCTTTTAAATTTTTTCTTTGTTTTTTAGGTTTAGTGTTTTGACTACGATGTGACTTTTCTTTTCTAGTCTATTTGGTATTCTGTAGGCTTCTTGTATGTTTGGATATTCCTTTCTTTAGGTTGGGAAAATTTTCTTCTATGATTTTCTTAAAAAATATTTTCTGGTCCTTGGAACCTGGAGACTTCTTTTTTATCTATTCCTATTATTCTTAGGTTTCATTTTTTTCATGGTGTCCTTGATTATTTGGATATTTTGTGTTTGGGACTTTTCCGATTTTATTTTTTCTTGAGTGAGGAATCCATTTCAGCAAGGGTATCTTCAGCTCCTGAGATTCTCTCTTCCATCTCTTGTATTCTGTTGGTGATGCTTACTTTTGTGCTTTCTGATCTTTTCTCTACGTTCTCCAGTTCCAGGTTTTTCTCTCTTTGTATTTTCTTTATAGATTCTAATTCTGTTTTCATGCTTTGTACCATTTCCTTCATCTGTTTGAATGTGGCTCCTAGTTTTTTGTTTTGTTTTGTTTTTTTCCTATCTATATTCTTTAATCTTTCTTCTACATGGGCAGTTAAATTCTTCTCTATTTCTTTGAGGGCCTTGTTCATTTCCTCTTTTTGTTCCTCTAATAACTGCATAAGCATAGGTTTTACATAATTTTCCTGTGTCTCTGCTGAATTAAATTCTCCATTGCTTTTGGGTGTTTCTGGTGGTGCCATGGTGTCTTGATTTTTGTTGGGTGAGTTCTTATGTAGACATTTAGCCATTTGTTTATATATAATCAAGGGGCTGTTTGTTCCTTGATGTTGAATTTCAGATTGGAACTGTCAATCTCTGGTGTTTGGAGTATTCTTCAAAATCAGGCAGTTCCAGTGGTTTGAGAGTGTGTGTTGTTGCCTCAGTTGTACCTGTGGGAGGAAAAGCCACTGGCGCAGTATCATTGTTGGCTGGGGGTGGGGTGGGAGTAAGTGTGTGTTTGTGTGTGTGCATATACATGAGCGTCATCTCAGAAGGTGTCTTGAAGTGGAGTGCTAGGGAGTGTATATTCTTGGACTATGGGGTTTGGGAGCAAGCACAGGAGGGGATTAGGGTGCTAGCGTGTTTAGCAAGTACAGATTGAGGGCGCCAATTGTCTGTGCTGGTTTCCTGAATTCCCAGTGATCTTCAATCTGTGCCGGGTTCCACAGGCTGGACTCTGAGGGCAGTTGGTGTTGCTGGAGGCAAGATAAGTACTCTGTTCTGGGCTCTGTGTGCTGGCTCTGCACTCTGTTGTAGAAGCTGTGAGCCACGCAGCCTTGTTGCCACTCTTTTCTGGAGGACTGGGACATCACTCTGTGCCAGAGGCTGAGTGTCCTGGTTTGAGATGGCTGCTGGGGGCACGGCTCTGGTCTGGAGTCTCCACTCTCTGACCTGGGCTTGCTTCTAAGGGCTCCCCTCTGGTCTGGAGACTTGGCACCTCCTTCTGAGCTAGGGGCTGTGTACCCCGGTATAGGATGATATATGGGGGTGCCTCAGTCTGGACTGGACTGTATATGCCCTGGTCCATGATGGTGGCGGCAGCACCCACTGGAGTCTGCATGCTCAGATCAAGGCTAGCATATGTGTGCCCGTTGTTGCACCCAGTTCTGGGATGGTATCTAAGGTCCTCAGTCTGGACTGGATTCTATGTGTCTTGGTCTGGGATGGTGGCTGGCAGCACCACGGGAGGCTACACATTCAGATCAGGGTTAGTAGATGTGTGCCCACTGATGCACCCGGGTATGAAATGGTATCTGAGGGAACTTCAGTTTGGCCTGGAGACTGTGTGTCCTGCTCCAGGATGGCGCCTAATGGCGCTGAGGGAGGCTGCATGTTCAGATCAGGGCTGTGCGCAGCTGGTCACTGGAGGATTTTCCAGGGATTAACTAGGTGTCCCTAGGACTTTCCCACTTGATTTCCTTACCATAAGAATTCTGCTCACCTGGCAATCACAAATACTGGTGTTTTAGGTCCCAGAGTTCAGTCTCCTGTTCGGTGTGCCAACAGACACTGCTGTCCTACTCCTCAGACACAGTGTCCTCCTGGGGCTGCCATCTTGGATTCTCCCTGGTGTTTAATTTCTTAAGATCTTTATATATTCTGGCTATTAACCTGATGCCAGATATAGGGCTGGTGAAGGTCCTTTCCCAATCTGTGGGCTGACATTTTATTCTGACAACAATGTCCTTTGCTTTATAGAAGTTTTTCAGTTTCATGAAGATAATTGATTGTTGATCTTAGATTGTGTGCTGTTGTAAGTTGTCTCCTGTGCCATTGAGTTCTAGGCTCTTCCCCACTTTTTCTTCTTTTGCAGGCAAATGGTAGGAACTAGAAAAGATCATCTTGACTGGGGTAACCCAGAAACAGAAAGACACACATGGTATATACTCACCCAGAAGTAGGTATTAGCCATATACTATAGGATAAAATATTAAAATCTATACTTCTAAAAAGCTAAACAAGAAGGAAGACCGTAGGGAAGATTCTCAATCCTCATTCAGAAGGACAAATGCAATAGATTTTAGAAACAGAAGAAGAGAGGGAACAGGACAGGAGATTACCACAGTCGGTCTCTGAAAGACTATTGATCAAGGTATTAAAGCAGATGTTGAGACTCATAGCCAAACTTTGGGCAGAGTGCAGGGAATCTTATAAAGGAAGAGGAAGATAGAAAGACTCAGAAGAGACAGGAACTCCAAAAGGAGACCAACAGAGCCAATGAAACTGAGCCCTGAGGGACATGCAGAGACTGATATCTCAACCAAGGACAATGCATGGAGAGGATATAAAACCCAGGGTCAGATGTAGCCAATAGACTCAGTCTCCAAGTGTTTTCTATAATAAGGGGAGCCGGGGCTTTTTCTGGCATGAACTCAGTGACAGGCTCTTTGATCACCTTCCCCTGAAGAGTGCAGCCTTGCCAGGCCATAGAGGAAGATAATGCAGACCAGTACTGATGAGACCTGATAGTCTAGGTTGAAATAGAAGTGGAGGAAGACCTCAGGGAACAGTGTGCTAGGGGAGGGCATTAGGGATAGAAGAGGGAGGAAGGATGGGATTGAGAGATGAGGGAGGGGGACACAGCCAGGATACAAATTGAATAGGGTACAATAAATGATAATATTAAAAAAATTAAAGGAAGTTAAACACCAACAAACCAATTAAACCAATAATCCAATTAAAATATAGGGTATAGTGCTAAGCAAAATTCTCAACAAAGGAATATCAAATGGAGGAGATACACTAAAAGAAATGATCAATGTACTTAGTCATCGAGGAAATTCAAATCAAAGGAATATTGAGGGTCCATCTTACATCCAACCAGAATGGCTAAGAACAATAACTTAAGTGACAACACTTGCTGGAGAGGATGTGGAGAAAGGGGAACCCTCTTCCATTGCTGTTGTGAGTACAAATTTGTACAACCACTTTGAAACTCAATCTGACACTTTCTCAGAAAACTAGGACTAGTG
The DNA here is from genome assembly GCA_028658305.1 of Pachyuromys duprasi. Taxonomy (NCBI): domain Eukaryota; kingdom Metazoa; phylum Chordata; class Mammalia; order Rodentia; family Muridae; genus Pachyuromys; species Pachyuromys duprasi. The sequence goes on along the minus strand of JAQQSO010004599.1, from coordinate 5,552 downwards.
CTACCTCAAGACCCAGCTATATCACTTTTTGGCATATATCTGAAAGATGTTCAACCATACAAGTATATTTGCTCAACTATGTTCTTAGGAGCTTTATTTGCTATATCTGGAATCTGGAAATAATCTAGATGTCCCTCAAACAAAGAATTGATACAGAAATTGTAGAACATTTACACAATGGAGTACTACTCAGCTATTCAAAACAAGGAAATCATGAATTTTGCAGGCAAATGGATGGACCTAGAAAAGATCATCCTGAATGAGGTAACTCAGAATCAGAAAGACATCCATGCTAAATACTCACATATATTAGCCATATAACATTGGATAACCATACTAAAATCTACAGAACTAAAGAAGCTAAGAAACAAGGAGGACCCTAGGGAAGATGGGTAATTCTCATTCAGAAGGGAAAACAGAATAGACACTAGAAGTTGTAGAAGAGAGAGAACAAGATCGAGCATACTACAGATATCCAAAAGACTCCACTCAGCAGAGAATCAAAGCAGATGCAGAGATTCACAGCCAAAGTTTGGATAACACAGGGAGTCTTATGAAGGAAGGGCAAGATAGAAGGATTCCAAGTGGACAGGGGCACCACGAGGAGACCAACAAAGCCAAAAGAGCTAAGGCAAGGCAGGGACTACTGAAAATGATTCATTAGGCAAAAATCATGCATAGAGAAGACAAAGACCTCTCCCCAGTTGTAGCCCATAGACAGCTCAGTCTCTTTGTGGGTTCCCTAGCAAGGGGAAAAGAGACAAGAATTAGGTTGTAAAAAGCAGAGATAAGAAAAGAGGGAGAAGAAGGAAAGGATGAGAGGGTAGAAGAAAGAGAAGAGAGATGAAAGAAGGGAAAGGTAAAGATGCAACGAATAAAGAGAGAAAGGAAATGAAGGAATGAAGGAGAGGAAGGGCAACTAAAACGAAAACAAATAATGTGTAATGTTCAGGATGCAACTGTAAGAAACTTTTATTTACCAGATTCAATTGCTGTATTGGAGGCTTATTGCCTCTGTCTGCTAACCTAGACATAGTCCTGGAAGCTTCTAGCCTCCTACCCTCCATACAGTCTAACTTAAGCTCAGAATGTTTCCTCCTCTGAGATTAACTGCTGAATAAACTCACCACTTTTTGATCTTACTGAGCTCTGTTCTGGCTAGTTTAATCCAGCTGTTTTGGCTCAAACTCCTCTCCCAGATAATTTTTTTCAATCTGTCTTTTCTCCCAGCCTCTAAAATGTTCTGTGTGGCCTTAAAACTAATTCCAGCAATCTTTTCTAATCTGTCTCTTCTCTGGATCATTCAGTCTTCACCTGAGTTCTCTCTCTATTACTGCCCTAGGAAAATTGCCTCCCCCTCTCTTCCCTTCTCTCTCTATCTATATTACTCCTTAAGTAGCTTCACTTTCCTCTCTAGTCCCTGAGAGTCGGGCATATCCTACTCTGTCACATGTTTCTCTGATTTGTTATTGTGTCTGCCACTCAATTACACATAAATTTCAAACATGGATGCTTTCTTATGCAAATTGCTTTTACTTTCATTATTTGGGATTAAAGGCATGTACCACCATGCTTGGACCCAAGCTTTTCTTTACCTGATACTTGCTGTATACCAGGCTGGCCTTGAATTCTGATCTTGCCTCTGTCTCCTAGATTAAAAGTGTATTTGTATTGCAGCCAGATCACAGAGACCTAGAAGGTTTTGGGATGTGATCTCTTGCCAGAGCAGCCATGTTCTGAATTAAAATTCCTCTACATGCAATTAACAGTTCATTTGTATTCTAAGTGCATTTTCATTGACTCCCCACAAAGGAATTTTCCAAATGCTTACATAAATGGAGAAATTTCAGATTAACTGGAATTATTTCATAACAGCAGTTATTATTTGTATGAGGAATGACCGCTAGGGCTGTTAGAACTCTTCTTCATAGCTCTATCTATTTGTATTGGGAAAATAGAACAGAGGAGACACAGTCTGGCAATTGATACCCAGAAAATGATATATCAGTTTCATTGTATGGTAGTGGCAATGGGCATGGTTGAAGTTTGAATGCCTACCAAAAGGTGACATAATAGGGACATTCTTTTCCATTTATTGTGAACAGCAAAAATAGGCAGTGGTGTTGTTGAGAAAGAATCAAAGGGAGATGAGTAGGAGCAGGAACCTGGAGGAAAGACTTGCTTGTGACTCTCTAAGACAGAAGCATCTCACAATTGTCTAAAGGTGGGCCATAATACTCTAAGGTACACAAACATATAGAATCCTAGGAATATAGATAGATATGAATTTTGTTTGATGATAATTAAATAGTTCTGAATGCTATATCCCACTTCACAATAAATGCAACCTTAAAAACATCAGCAACCTTGCACAAAATGCCTCTGACTGGAATAAGCCTGGATGCATTCAGCAGGGAGAGCCTTGATTTGACTGCTGATCAGGTTCAAATTTGTGAACTCTGACAGGACCTGAGTAGATAGCTAGACACAGTGGTTGAAGCCTTAGGTTGCCTGCTGTTTTCTCTAGACAGCTGTCAAGGCTGATAAAACCTGTCACGCTTTCCCAGGCTGTGCAACTATTTAATAGCAAAAAGACATCACCCTAGGAAGCACAGTCAAGAGGCATAACATTTTTAGGGCTGGATGGATGGATTCTTTGTTGTGTGTCTCCTTACAGCTTAAATGTTGACCCGTTCTTGGAAGGCGTCCTCACTTGCCCCTAGGAGCTGCTTAGGATCTTACTTCCTAAAGTTTGAGGTGTTTGACGAGCACCTTGTCACTTAGCTGTTGGAGAGATACAAAAGGCACAGGTCAGGAATAGAGCTGTAAGGTAGTGTGTTAGGCAACGTTTAACAGCAGGGTAATTCAGAATGACTAAAAGAACTTACATTTCTCAACCTGTCCCCAAAATCATTTTATTTCCTTTTGAATGTCAATAATAATAATACTTTTTAAACAGCTTGAAAACAACATCCAATGGCTGCCTGGATTTGGGTTCACAAAATGAACTGAAATTAAAAATGAGATAATGTCTTTGCCAACTGGTTTGCAAAACCCCTACCTTTGGAATGAAAAAAAAATCTTGTTTACCAGAGGAGTTGTGAAATTATGTTTTTCAAGGGTATTATATTATTATTCAAGAAGAACAAGTCCTAAGAAGTGAACTAATTTAATGAGCTCTTACAGAAAATATTTAAATGATTTCATAAATAGGATGAGGCTCAAATATAATTAGAGTTTTCAAGGTTACAAAATAGTTGGGTGAGGAGCAATTACACAGAAACGGATGAAAAACTTGTCTTTTCATATTTTTACACTTTTTTATCTTTTCTCTTCTGTATTTATGATATTTGTAGTGGCCTGTGTGGATCTCTGCACATACACATGGAGGCCAGAATTCCATAGTGTTTTTCTTTTTCTGCAAGTTCTAACTGTTAATCTTTCTGTTTGAGATGTAGTCTCTTGCCAAAGACAGACTTTATTTATCTATTCAGTTATGCTGGTTCCTAAATGAGCTCCTAGCATCTACCTGACTCTGCCTTCTGCATGCTGTGGTTACATAATCTTGGTGGCTTTTACCTAAAATATGGAAATCCAAGCTCAGGTTCCCTTGTCTATATTAGAGTCACATTATTGACTGTGCTGTTTCTCCAATCTCAATCTGTTTCTTTTTCTGTGTGTGAAATTTTATGAGTCCTCACCTATCCATCATTATACAATAAATGGAAGATCATAGTTCCTATGTTGCTTCGGGTTGCTTGCATACTTGGTGAAAGACCAGGGCTTCCTGGCCCCACATCACTGCAGATATCACTGCAGAAGAGGAAACAGAAAGATTTTAAGAGCCAGAAGCAGTGGATGACTACCAGGAAACAGAGTAGTCAGGACACATCAGGATAGGTGACCATATGATCTCATAGTGACTGTGGGCAGTATGCAAATTTAATCTGATAAAATATAGCATGGAAGAAGTTTGATCACAACCTGAAATAATTTTATTGTAAACAAAATTTAACAAAGAATAAAAGGACTCTTGTTCTAAAATGACTAGAAATGGTCTAAGAAGGCAACTGATTTCACTAATCTTAAATATTTTGAAAACCTACCTTAAAAAATCCGTGAACATTTCTGAAATCATGAAATGAAGCAAAGAATTCAAAAAATCAACAAAACCAAGAGCTAGTTTCTTGAAAAACTCAACAAGATAGACAAACCTTTAGCCAAACTAACTAAAATGCAGAGAGACACTATCCAAATCAACAAAATCAGAAATGAAAAGGGAGACATAAGTACAGACACTGGGGAAAACCAAACAATCATTAGGTCTTACTTCAAAAGCTTATATGCCACAAATGTTAAAACTCTAAACAAATTGGACAATTTTCTTGATAGATTCCACTTACCAAAGCTGAATCAAGATCAGGTAAATGAATGAAACAGTTTTATATGCCCGAAGGAAAAATAAATAGTCATCAAAAGTCTCCAATCAAAAAAAAAGAAAGAAAGAAAGAAAGAAAGGAAAAGGAAAAACCCAGGGTCAGATGATTTCAGCACAGACTTCTACCAGACCTTCAAAGAAGAGCTAATTACAATACTCTTCAAACTATTCTGCAAAATAGAAACAGATGAAACATTACCAAACTTATTCTTAGAGGCCACAGTTACCTTGATGCCTAACCTACAAAAAGACCCAACAAAGAAAGAGAATTTCAGACCAATTTCCCTTATTAACAATGTTGCAAAAATGCTCAATAAAATATTTGCAAACAGAACCCAAGAATACATCAAAGTTATCCACCATAAACAAGCAGGCTTCATCCCAGGCCTACAGGGGTAGTTTAATGTATGGAAATCCATCAATACAATCCACCATTAAAACAAACTAAAGAAAAAAAAACATGATCATCACCATAGATGTCAAAAAGCATTTGATATAATACAACACATATTTATGTTTAAAATCTTGGAGAGATCAGGGATACAAAGCACATACCTCAATACAGTGTAAGCAATATACAGCAAGCCTATAGTCAACATCAAAGTAAATGGAGAGACATTTAAATCAATTCCACTGAAATCAGGGACAAGGCAAGGTTGCTTTCTCTCTCCATATCTCTTCAACTAGTACTTGAATTCTTAGCTAGAACAGTAACACAACTAAAAGCGATCAAGGGGATACAAATCAGAAAGGAAGAAGTCAAAATATCACTGTTCCCAGACGATATGATAATATACATGAGTGACCCCAGAAATTCTACCAGGGAACTCCTACAGCAGATAAACACCTTTAGTAAAGTGGTTGGACACAAACTTAATCAGAAGGTAGTCCTATTTTATACAAAAGACAAATGGGCTGAGAAAGAAATTAGGGAAACAACACCCTTCACAATAGCCACAAAAAAACATAATGTATCTTGGTGAAACTTGAACTGAGCGAGTAAAAGACTTATATGAAAAAACTTCAAGTCTCTGAAGAAAGAAATTAAGTATGATATCAGAAGACGGAAAGACACACACCTATGGAAACTTGATTTTTTACAAAGAAGCCAAAA
>JAQQSO010004598.1:0-12654 GCA_028658305.1 Pachyuromys duprasi | reverse complement strand
CCCATTGCACTGGGTCGATGAGAGGTCTAAGTCTGGTCAGCCCTTGCCTAAATGGCTGCGGTACCTGATTAGTAGGTTGGCAGCCCCTGCACTCCTGGGATTTATACTCCATTGCACAGGAACGGGTGTCAACTCTCTTTCCTTAGCCCTTGCACCCAGAGGACTTGTTTCCATTGCACCTGGTAGGGTAAGGAAGTATCTTCGGGCTGTAAGCTCTTGATCGCTTATTCCCCCAAGATTGGAGTTTGCTTGATCGGGCTTGAGTTTGAATCTTGTCTGGTACCGCGCTAGATAGGCCAAAGGCAGTTACATCTTTATAAAACAAAAAGGGGGAGATGTAGAGAGCCGTGGTAAGCGATGACAGCGCTTGCCATTACAACATGGCGCTGGCATCCAGTGCTCCCGCAAGTAATAAAGTGCACTGCACATGTGTAAGTGGTGAAAGCTCACCAAGTCACTGCCCAACCTGGGGCGAAATACGAGGTAATGAGCAAGCAGCCAATCAGAAGTGAAACACTGCTCTAGGGTGTATATAAGCAGCACCTTTTCAGGGCTCGGGGTCTTCCTCTTTCCATCGCAATAAACGCTTGCTGCAGAAGGATCCTGGTGTCCGCGTGCATTCTTGCTGGCGAGACGATTGCGCGGGTCACATTGAATAATATAAAACAAAACCTTAAAATGTGTGTCTAGTAAATTGTGATTAAATCCCATGAATACTAAATATGTTTCTGTGTTTTTGATCCTGTGTTTCTTTTTTTCTGCTTATCTTTTTATTTTTATTTTTTATTAATTATAATTAATTATATTAATTATATTTATTCACTTTGTATCCCAGCTCTATCGCCCTTTCTCATTCCCTCCCAATTCTACTCTCCCTTCCTCATTTCCCCCCATTCCCCTCTCTAAGTCCTCTGATAGAAGAGGTCCTTCTCTGCTTCCATCTGACCCCAGCCTTTCAGGTCTCAGCAGCGCTGGCTGCATTGTCCTTCTCTGTGGCCTGGTAAGGTTGCTCCCCACTCAGGGGGAGGTGATCAAAGAGTGATCCTGTTTCTCTTACACATTCAAATAACTCCCTTTTCAAATTCACCATTCCCTAGAGGATAATATTAGTTAATAATTGCATGATATTAATGATTATAAAAAAGTATCTGTCACTGTTCTTCTTTTCTTCCTTTATTCAACTTGATCCCCATCTTACTATACTCCCTGGAAATAAAGGATTTTTAAGACATTATATTTGTAAATTTTGTTATTTTATTTCAGTTTTTTTTTTACTATATTTTTTCTTTCCATTTCTACAAATTGTACTCTTATTTTGTTGTGATTGCATAGAAGTATTTGCATTATGATTTGTCTTCTCGTTTAAACTTTCAATGACAAACTATCAGAGAAGTGTTGGTTTTTCAGTAGTTTCTGTTTATTTTTTTCTTTTATTCCCCATTATTTTTGTTTGGAACAATGTAAACAAGTTGGTTTTAATCTGAAGTGAATATATGCACATTATTCAGTGTAAAAACCTGTTTGAAAAGCAAGTTGTTACTGTTAAAGGGGAGAAAAAAATGAAGGAATAATGATCTAAGTTCAAGTTCACTTATATATGTGAGTAAAGACAAAGAAAAACTGACAGAGGCCTAAAGTTAGAAACTTCTCAAACTGTTGATGATTAAGTGAGAGAAAATTATGTAGTAATTAATTTGAAGTCTTCTATTAAGCACAATTTTGATTCATTTGATGAGGGTAGAACAGGATCAAATGTGGGTGGGCAGAAGACTCCTATGAGGAAGTTGATGGTACAGAATGTAATCATGAAGAAACAAGCAAATGGAGTACGCAGAGTACTTGAAATACTAGGGAACTGTATGGGGCTGTACTTTATGAGACTGTTTATAAATATTTAGAGATTAAATTGCCCCATGCAGACCATTCTATGATGTTGTGTGACTATATCTTGAATCTGCCTCTATAGTTGTATGGAGAGTTGTTCTTCCATAGTACACCATTCAGGGCATTTTTAATAGTTATTGCAAGTATAAAATATGTAAAACATTGGAGAAAACACATTTCCTTAAGGGATTCTGTGTAACTGTCAATCCATTTTTTTCTCCTTTCTATTCTATAGTCTTGTATAGGGTGATGAGTGGCAAACAACAGACAAAACATTGTTCTTTGAGTATTCAACTTGATGTACTAACATGTATTTTAAAAGATAGCTTAAATTAATAAAAATTTACAAATTTTTATACATGATTTCTACTTTCACCAAGCCTTTTGCACTCAAAGTGCCAAGTCAAGAATAAAGAAGTAATTGCTAGAAACATAGTTAAATGAGTCATAAATGGATCCTTTTAAAGAAAATCAGCTCTAATAGTTACTTAACCTACACATGACTTCATTTATCCTACAAAAATGAGGATAATATTTATTATTCATAAAACTTTTTAATGTCACCTCATTAATCTTCTATCCCTTTTCTGTGACCCAGAGACATAAAAAGTATAGATAAATTACAAAAGCTTTAAGCCTGACACTCAATTTTAGATATAGAAGTTGATATACCCAATCGCTTGAAATATTGCTACTTCAAGCTGTTAGGGGAGTTGCAATCTTTCACAAGTGAGAACTGAACATTCTGGAACTTTGCCTTACTAAAGTTCCTAAAAATATAATGGCAGCATATGCGGACACACTGAAACAGTACAGACTTTATGTCATTGCTCTGCACCACAATATAGATTTTGAATGGCAGTGGTGGGAAGTGCATTAGCTTTAATGAAGACGTTAGAAATGGACTCTTAACAATCTTATTTAGATAACAGTGCTTTTCAATGGCCCTCACTCTGCCCTTGAGAGTCACATGATGCATGTGACAAAGGAATTTCAGAGTTAAGTGAGGATTAGATGAAGCAAATTAATTAAAACTCCTTTGCAATATTTTCCCCTAGAGGAATTCAATATGCTGAAGTGGTATAACAGAGTACAATTCTCTCAATAAATCTACTCATTAAATAACTCAATTGGGTTTAAGCACATATCCTAGTTTTTATATTATAATTTTTTAATTGGACTCTGGTTTTTCTCCTTGTATTTTTATGCTGACTCCCTCAAGCCATTGCTACTTCCATGATTTGTAACCTTTCAGCTTTCCTTAATAAGACTCTCACTAATTGTGTCCATGAGTTTCAGAGCCTTTCAGTTTGTCAGTTTGAAACCTGAATACTATTGAGATAACACACTTAAATATCTCATAGACAATAGTTTAATTGTTATACATACCTATGAGATATGGACTGTTTTATTAGACAGAGTACATGTATACAGGCCATCTTAATAATTATTGGCATCACCCTGTAGAAACCTTAATAATTATAATCTTTAGATTCCTTTTTGTCTATACATTCTCAAAACTATATTTTTCTGAAAACATTATTATTTCATATTTATTATTTTTAAGTATTAAAGATAATCCTATATGAAACTGGTCCTTATAAACTTGTAATTCTAGCCTTGGAAAGTCATAAACACGTGAACCTTTGGGCTCTTCCTGTCATCCAAAAAAAAAACCACAATTGTCAAGGAAACATAGTTAGAGACCATGTCTCTCACACACAGTCCAAAAAGTTGTGGAGCGTCTGAGGAAAAGGGTCAGTGGTTGACCTTTGTTTCATAACCACAAATACACAAGTGTATATTTGCGTATCTAAAAACACAAATTTACATAAAAATTCATTAATAAGATATAATAGTTTTCACAAGTAAAAAACTTAATTCTTTTTTTGTTATTGTTTTGTTTTTTATGCAGGGTAAAACTACACTTATCTATGAACAAATATTTAGAATGTGGTTATGGATTAACGTAGTTTTGTAAAGTGGTAGTTTTAAGTTTTCTTAAAAGATCCTTGTCTTTTCTTGCTACATGTGAGGGACAAAATTTCCAGTGCTGGAAATGATTTCTTTGTCCATGTTCAGGTCTTAAGAACAAATAAGGAGACAATAAATATGATTGTGCAGTTTACTTGTTAGTGTGTGTATATGTGTTATATGTGCAAGTGTGTACATACATATGTGTAGATACATGCATGGGCCAATGTGCATGTGTTAGGAGGCCAGAGAATGGTTGCAGTGTTGAATATCTTTATTGTTGTCTGTCTCTTTACCATGAGACAGGATCTCTCATTGAACATGGGATGCATAGTTAAATGCATCAGTTAATCATCAGTTACTAGTAATATATCAGTGTCACATTAAAGAAAGAAATAAAAGTACATCCCCTTGGCATCCATTGTGTTCTGTTCTATGTTGCTCTGTTTCATGAGTTTGAATCGGTGACTACCTGATAAAGGCTGTCTTAAACATATGTCCCTGTTTCTGTTACTGTTTCTGTCTATGTGCATTGCTGTGTGTATGTAGGTGTGTGTCACTGACTCCAACTAAATCCAAGTAACTCAGATAACAGTGTTGCAAACATTGCTTATCAAACCAATATCTAAATGTTATTTTTAAAATGGATGGTGCAGAATTATAGAAGATTGCTTTCAACAATTTTACTTACTGATTTCAGCAAATGATAGACATGCATTGTTCTAGTTCAAGGCATGGGAGAATGCATCATTTAAGATAATAGCTACGTATTAGCTTAGGTTGCAAAACTTAATTATAAGGAAATTTCAAGGCCAGTAAGGTTGATTGTCTTATTGTTATCTTAAAAGTACCTTAAACAAACAGGCTGAGTACACAGTAGGCTAGTAGTCGTAAGTCATAACTATTCTTAAGGTTTATTATGAACTCTGGCACGAGGCTGAGCAAAAGTCTCACTCTCTTCGAATGTAAGATTATATTTTCACATTACTACATCATAGAAATGAGGTTACTTTTTCTGTCTAGGTTGGTTTACTAGCAAGCCCCCAGTACCCACCTCTCTCCTTCTTCTAGCACTCAGGCTGCCATCATCCATGGAATGCTACGTTTTATTAGAGAAAGGTTTCGGTAATTGAAATTTAGGGACTCATTCTTGTGTGGCAAATACTCTTCTTACATGTTATATCCTTGGTTTTGACCTAGAAACCTAATTTGGGTCCGTTATGGAATCATGGAAGGACAGTTACATAGAAACAATTACGGAAGAATTGGCATCAGGTGGGCTTTTCAGGTTATAATGAAATGCACCTACTAAGGTGAAGCCTAGAACCTCAGCATAGTTACCATGTAGAGCCCTGGAAGAAGGGTTAGCTAGTCTCATTAGGTCTTTGGAGGGAGCAGTCTCAGGTACAAAGGGATGAAGAAGCTCAGGTGGATGCTTTCTCTCTACTCTATCGGTGTTTGCACAGTGACTATATGAAGACTTTGCCAATTTCCTAAGCCTGAGAGGAGGAAGGCATTGGCAATTTCATTGATATGAAGGATCAGAGTCCTTGTCAGTAATGCCAATTTATTCAAGATGTCCTCTGTCCCTGACAGATGAGTCAATCCTTCAGGTAATTTATCAGATTTATCATTGATTGTTTTATTTTTGCTTTATCTTCAGCTTGCTGTGAGTAGCAGTATGTTCATATCTTTCTCAGTATGTTCGTTTCTTGTGGGGGTCAATCTACTGATTCTTGTATGCATATTTTATTTTCTCTACATTATTAGAGTTCATTATAAGGCCTACGAGATTTTCTTCTCCTTAAAGAATCCTCAGATTATTTTAAGCATAGGAACATAGCTCTGAATAGAGGTAATCCATTTTATTTTCTTGCTTCAATGTAGCTAAACCTTTAAGAAATCTATTAAGTAATAGTACAGAAAGTGTTCCATTGTTTCATTGCTAATTTCAGGGGTCACTATCATGCCAAAACCCTGCACTGCATTCCCAGCCTGTTAGAACCATGTGCTTCTCATGTGGCTAGATTGTCACTCTCCTGTCAAAAGGGCTGTCTGGCTTGTTGTGGAGCTTTGAAATCATAGTATTTTTCTCTTTTTGAGCCAGAAGACTGGAACTATATACCTTTCTCTATATGACTCTCTACATCACTTCTGTTTCTCTGTGTCTTTCAGCTATTCTGTCCCTTAATCTTAATTTTCAATGCTCTTTTCTTTCACATTGCAGAATAATCTTCCTTTTTAATACACTAGCTCTTCTCATTCATAGCGTGACCCAGAGGAAATTACTAACCCAACACCTCAACTTGGATTTGTTCATAATTCTAAATAAGTGAATTTGTAAAATGAATATGATTCAGAACACAAGGAAATTTTTACCCAGCAGCAAAAATTCATAGACTGTTTCAATGCGTAGTTCTCCTGAGGTACAAGATTCAGAATATATACAAAAGAATATATCTACTAGGATGTAATAGGGCATCATCTCAAATTCAGTACAAAATTAATTGAACTAGAAATGTAATGTGCCAGAAAGGATTTTCAAAAAAAAATTAAGGGCAAATTGGTTAAAGCAAACATTCAAATAGTTTACTCAAGCTGTGATTTCAGAGATAGACTATCTAAGTATAGTCAATTTCAACCTAATACTAGATAGATATGGAGTAATTTACAGAAATAAAAGCCAGAAAAACATCAGTTATAGACTGTTCTTTGATTATAGGTAATTAAAAATTTAAAAGTCCCCAAGCACAGTATATCAAAAATTTGTAAAGCCTCAAAGGCACAAAACTTATGGATCATGAAACTCATAGTTCTTGGTGTTGTATATAAAAACTAGAATATATTAATGACTATATGTCAAACAACTCATGAGATCAAACTTGGGGAGGAGGCTCAAAGTAAGTTTATTCTATACTATAAACTATTTCAGATTTTGTCAATGGCAGCTTGTCTGTTGTATTTATTAGTATAGTTTAGAATTATACCATTCTACATAAAATTGTAGATTAAGTGGTTTAGTTATAAAAATCATATTAAAGTAGTGATTATAACATCAATGAGAGCAGCCTGCCTATTTCTTTATATTTTTATTAATTACAGCTATTCACTTTGCATTCCCCCTGCACCTCCTGCTCTCCTCCCTTCCCAATCCCATCTTCCCTCTTCCCTACCTATGTCTCTCTCCCACTCCACTGATAAGGAAGGTCCTCCTCCCCTTCCCTCTAATCCTGGTCTATCAGGTCTCATCAGGACTGGCTGCATTGTCTTCTTCTGTGCCTGGAAAGGCTGCTCCCTCCTCATGGGGAGGTGATCAAAGAGCAGGCCAACCTGCCTATTTCTTAGTGTGACAATATTAATTAATATTTTTTAACAATATTTTACAAAGCCATACAGTTGGCTTAATGCATTGCTTTCATTTTGAGAAAGGGTTTCTTTGAGTTGTCCTGGCTAGTATGCAACTTGTTCTGTATATCAGACTGTCCCTTTACTAAGAGATCTGCCTGCCTCTATTTCCCAGGTGCTGGGATTAAATGCATACAACACCACAAACCTCAGTAATTCTTGCTTATTATAAATGAAAATATTCTTCTCAATAATAAATATTAGGGCTTCACATCCAGTTTTTAAATCAACACTGGTTTATTTATTAGAGATCTGACAGCTACATAATTATTGTTATATGTAGTGAATGGTCAAATCATGTCCAGTATGGCACAAATTTATGTTTTAAAACATTAAAGAAAAAAAAGAAACTTTTTATGACATATAAAGCATGGCTTTGATGGAACTGAGGAGTCTCAGTCTGAGTAAAGAGGAAGCAAAATGCTAGAACAAGAACAAGAGAAGATTCTCTTCTGGGATCTGTTTAGGCTGTTCCTCCCGGGTGTGTGTGTGGGAGGGTCAAAGAGCCAGCCATTGCATGACAGAAATAGTCCCTGTTCCCCTTACAAGGGTACCCAGTTGGATACTGAGCTACCATGGGCCACATCTGAGCAGGGGTTCTAGGTTATATCCATATATGGTCCTTGGTTGGAGAAACAGTCTCGTAAAAGACCCCTGTGCCCTGATCTATTTGGTCTTTATGGAGCTCTTGTTCTCACCAAGTCTTACTAACTCCTCCTATTTTCATATTATTCCCTGTCCTCTGCCGAAGCCCTGAAGAGACAAGATAAGCTTGGGTCAGATGGATGGGGAGGAGGTCCTACCCCATCAGTGGACTTGGAGAGGGCGGGGAGGAGATGAGGGAGGGATGGGGAGAGTGGGAGGGAATGAAGGAGGGGGCTACGCCTGGGAAACAAAGTACCTAACCTGTGATTAATATAAAAATAAATAAATTACATTTAAAAAGACAGGCAAGAAAAAAGAAATTTTACAAATGTTTGGATACAAAAGCCAAACAATTAAAAAAAATAAGGGTCAATAAAGGTAAAAGAAAATGTCAAAAAAAAAAAAAAGAAAAGATTCTCATGAAATCAGAAGGTGCTGATTTCTACCATCCCTAACTTCAGTTTCAAATCTGTCAAGGCTTATTCTAAAAAAAGGCCAAGATTAAATGTTTTTATCTTATCCTTGATTATTGTTATAGTTAGACTTCATCATAAGACACAGTTGGTGACAATTCAAATAGTTCTAATGAGAGGAGATGAGATACAACTATATAATCATTGATCATTGACAGGTAGGTGAAGGTGAAGCAGATTCATGGGTATAAGTGGATATCATTATGTAAAATGAAGTAAACCATGCAAGGAAAAACAAGTTCTGCTTCATTTATTTTAAATGTAGAAAAATCTCATCTCATAGGCTAGGGTATTTTCATAGCAGTGTTTGCCAGAGGCTATGTGAGTAGTGGAAAGAGAGGACATGAAAATGTTTATTAAATACTAACTTACAGATGCAAAAATATTCAATTCTGCTGTGTTGTCAATGGTAACATAACTAGATAACTCAAGAATATTGTTTATTTCAAAAAGAAGAAAGGATGTTGAACTTTGGTCCTGTAAATAATAAAACTTTAGGATCTATACACTCTTATACCATAATTAAATATAAAAGAATGTTTAAATTTCAGTTTATTATATTACCATATTAATTATACATTAATGATATTTATACTTTATATTTATGATTTTATACTTTTATTGTAATAATATCACTTGAATTAAAAATGAATTTATCAGAAAGTTAGACAAGTTTCATTATATAATGAAATCTTATCATGCATTAAAATATATGATATTTCATAGGTAAAAGATTACACGCCCTGAGAGGAGTAGGGTGGTGGTTGTAGCTTGTAGATTGCTTGTTCTTCTACCATGATTATCTGAGTTCAGATTATCATGACTCACTTATAAAGTCAGATGTAGGATCACGTATCTGAAATCTGAACACTGAAAAGATAGAAAGAGACAAATCTCTGTAATTTCCTGTCCAGGAAGCCTAGTTGCATTGGTGAGCTTCAGGGTCAGTGAGAGACCCATTCTCTAGAGTTACTTGGATTTTCACACATATGTACGCAAATGTACATGCATGTATACCTGCAAACAAACATTCCTGTATACAAACACATACACAAAGATACACAACACACACATAAATAAAAGTTCAACATGAATAAAATATTTTCTTACAAGTTCTAATAATGAGAAAATATATTTTGGATAAAAACATTTTAAACAGTTTACTTAAATTAAAATATACAAAAGTGAAGACTCTTGAAATGTCTAAAAATATTTTGAGTCATAACAGTAGTCCTGGTGTTTGGGACAAAGTTAAGTAGATGGTTTCAGGAACCTGTTGAAGGCCCTCATTGAATTTCCAGTAGGCATAAATCAATGCCATTTTTTTCCTGAAAGGAAAAGTTTTGATCACATAGACATAGAGTATCTTATATAATGGATAGATGCCAAAAATATAAAAATAAATATTGATAATTAAGAAAAACAAGCACACCAGAGACATCGTATGGCATGTACAACAGGGCTGTTATATCTCACAGACTTAATGTTATATGTCACCTTCTGACACTTCCTTAACTTGATCCCCTTTCTCTTTTTTTCCCTCTTCCTCTAACAAGCTTTCATATTTTTGTCAACGTGTTGTCTAAGGGAAAACTATGTGACATTTTAAAATATCAAAGACTATAAGTTATAGTTTTGCTAAACATCTCATCACCAGTTTGTGGTAAGAGATTTATAATTCAGGTTTTCATTATAAAGGGAAAAATCAACACCATATGTTGTGCTAAAGCCTATGCAGCTGCTGCTATAGCATCTTAATATCATGTGAATAAAAGGCATTTATTCCTTTGTATACCATAAAGGATTATAGCTTTTTCAAATGTGATTCTTTAATATTAAGATTAAAATATAGGAAAGCCTGTTGAAATAAAATAACTTAGTACTTTCCAAATTTGTATTATACAGAAGAGAATTCTTTCTGAATCAGGAGCTAAATGAGTACCCATAAAGGAAATTAAAATAGCCAACTACTCTTGAAACTAAACTAGAAAAGCAAATTCAGGAAGGAATGCTCTCTATTAATGCATCTCCTATAGAAATCTCAACTTTATTGCAATGTGATGTTTTGCCTAAATATCAATCTGCTTGGCACTTTTATTACAATTCTGCAAATGGAAAGAGAGCAAATGAACCATTTACTGCTTTTATTTTCTGGGTATAATCATGTTTCTGTTTTTCATTCATTGATAGACAAATTTTTTATGCTCTCTTGCATAAAACGTTCTTGAGCATTAATGAACAGTTATACTAAAAGCCTGAGATAGCACACAGTTCTCATTTATATTACAATGTACACAATGCCATGACAAAGCTATTTATAAACTTTAGCTGAGAAGTTAGACAATATACACTATTGTAAAACATTGAATATTTTATATACTGTTCGTGGGCCAACCACATAGGTGACATAAAAAGAACCATAACAATCTATCTTTAGTTATTGGATTTAAAATTAGAGCCTAAACAGTAAGAAAAATCTTTTGGCAACTACCTTAAAACAAGACAGTAATTTTGCTTTTAAAAGTGAATCTTCACACAGAAATTGCATGTTCTTAATCAGTTCAAAATATGTCTCTCATGATGAAGATTAATTAGATTAAATTATTTCACTTATACATTATAATATGTTATGAGAGTTATAGGTTAGCAATATAGTAATATATAGAGAGAGGACTTACGAATGTATTTTCAAAATGCTGAAAAAATGGCATACGTAAATTGAGGGACAGTTTTTTTTTCTACTCCCAGTTTAGCTCACAAATAATGACATGGAGACCTAATAAATTTATTAATAAACTTAAAAGCACTAAGTTTGGCAGGTACTCATTTATTCTAACAGGTTGAAGCTGTTCTGGACTATTTCTTAGTCACATCTACCATTACCTGTCACCTAGTATTGCCCTGGCTGTTTCTGCTCCATTTTTGTTCTCATGGTCACATCCTCATGACTTTCTTCTCATCCACCTTTCTCATCTTCTCTGGTCCTTACCTGAAACTCTCTGAGAGGTATCAGAAGTTCATACCATACTCTTCTGCCCAGCTATTCGGTGTTCAGGTTCTTTATTAACCAATCAGATGATGGAGAACAAATTTTACGGAGCATTGAGTCCGAAGATTATTGATAGAAATGGCAATGCCAAGGTCTGTGTGAACTGCAATCTGACCTCAGGGCATAGAAATCAGCACCTGAATGCATGATTCACAAAACCATAGGCAAGTTTACTATTAGACATCAATACACAAACTGATTTACTAAGTCAATGCAACCATTACAAAACGTCCATTGATTATTTGTGTACTCAGTAATTGACAAGATGATCCTAGAATAAACATTAAATATGAAGAACAGAGAAGAAACATGGAATTTTTTAAAAATAATTTTGTTTATTTATTTATTTATTACAATTTATTCAATCTGTACCTATGCTGCAGCCACCTCCCTCATCTCCTCCTAATCCCACCCACCTTCCCTCTTCTCCTCCTATGCCTTTTTCCTAGTCCCCTAATATGGGAGGACCTCCTCCCCTTCTATCTCATCCTAGTTTATCAGGTCTTTTCATGGCTGGCTGCATCATCTTTCTCTGTGGCCTGGCAAAGCTGTACTCCACCAGGGGGAGGTTATGAAAGAGCAGGCCACTGAGTTCATGTCAGAGACAGCCCCTGATCTCCT
Source organism: Pachyuromys duprasi (assembly GCA_028658305.1). Lineage (NCBI taxonomy): Eukaryota > Metazoa > Chordata > Mammalia > Rodentia > Muridae > Pachyuromys > Pachyuromys duprasi. Next base: position 603 of record JAQQSO010004598.1, on the reverse strand, counting down.
TACTAGGTAACCCACTTGGAAAATGAGCAACGTGTGTTCTTCCTTTGAACATGGGGTCTATGTACTGTCCAAGCATGGTCCTTAGTTGGAGTATCAGTCGCTTCAGCACCCCCTCAACCTGTGCTCAGGTATTTTGGCTTTGTTGTTCTCCTTGTTGAGTTCCTATCCCCTCCAGGTCTTTCTATTTTCCTCTTGTTTTTTTTTTTTAATTTATTTATTTTTATCTCAATCACAGGTTAGGTACTTTGAATCCCAGGCGTAGCCCCCTCCCCCATTCCCTCCTACCCTCCAACTCCCTCCCTCATCTCCTTCTTCCCCGCCCCCTCCAAGTTCACCAACAGGGGAGGATCTCCTTCCCTTCCATCCAACCCCAGCTTATCCTGTCTCCTCAGGGCTGGCTGAAAAGTCCTCCCCTGGGATCTAGCCAGTCTGTCACTCCCCGGCTTGTATGGGGGAGGGTCAAAGAGTCAGCCATCAAGTTCATGACTGAAACAGTCCCTGTTTCCCTGAATAGGGTCTTCAGCCCTACACCAAGTTATCATGGGCCCCATCCGTGCGGGGGTTCCAGTCCACAACCACACATGGTCATTGATTGTAGAAACT
>JAQQSO010004597.1:0-12656 GCA_028658305.1 Pachyuromys duprasi | reverse complement strand
AAGTCCTTCACTCTTTCCCAGGACTGGTTCCTCTGAGGCAACCTTACACAATGGCCCATTCATCTATCCTTCTGCTCACCTTTCTACTCACAGTCTCAATTTTTTTAGCAATTTATTTATTTTTCATTATTAATTAAGCTTTATTAACTCTGTATCCCAGATGAATCCCACTCCGCCATTCCCTCCCAATCCCACCCTCCCTCCCTTGTCTACTCTTAGCCCCTTTCCAAGTCCACTGATAGGGGAGGACCACCTCCCCTTTCATCTGGCTCTGGTTTATCAGGTCTCTTCAGGACTTTAAGGTGACATGCCCATAGTAAAACTGTGAGCAGGCTCTGAAAGAATGAGGAGGTGAGGAACTTTATTATTATTGTTGTTGTTGTTGTTATTGTTGAAGATAGTTGTCCACCATGAGCTTTAGCCATTAGGAAAGATGGAAAGTACATGGATACTGCTATCACTTAAACTGCCGCGGGCACCAGAAGGTGAAGTCTTCATATCAGAACCCTTGCTTTGGTGGTTAGGTGTCAGGAAGCCTGTAATAAGTGGAAATGTCAAAAAAGGACGATCTGATAAGGTAATCAAGGTTATTGAGTTCCAGTGTGCACCCTTCTCCTGGCTGTATTACCCTGCAACCTTATCTCCCCTTAAGCATCCAAAGGAGTGGACTTAGATCATTTCTAAGGCTACAATAAGCAGAGGAGGTAAAAGGAGCCATTAAAATTGTTAAATTCAAGATGGACACTGTAGTGCACGCCTATAATCCCAGCACTCTGGGAAGCAGGTGTATCTCTGAGAGTTCAAGGCCAGCCTGGTTCACAAAGTGAGTCCAGGACAACCAAAGCTACACAGAAAAAAACCCTGTCTAAAAAAAAAAAAACTGTTATATTCAAGAAAATATGCCACTTGAGCAGGAATATTCCAATGCTGGTGACTGATACTGTGAAACAGACCATGTTGGATTACTGTCGGAAAACACAGCAGCATGGAATACTGGGAACTGAGACATGCAGAATCTCAGATGGTACAGGACACTCACCGAATACAACTCTTCATGGAAACCTTTCTGTGTCAGTTTTGGAAGCACTGAGCATTGGAATGATTTTGCCAGACTCCCCAGGGAGAATTTCACCATTCTAATGAAATGGAAGACACTAGGCATCCCAGACTTAGTGTATAATATTATTTTAAAGAACTTCAAAGAACAGTTCTTAAAATAATAAAAACAAAACACATCACTTCTTATAAAGTACAGAAGAAAACCACACAATTTAAATAGTTTTTAAGAAATATTAAAAGTTTGACTCATGAGTCAAAGACTACATGAGCAGCAACATCTTAGATTCAAGGCACAAGAAGCATGTTTTTACTCAAGTCTTACAGGGAGAAATATCCAATTCATAAGCGAAATTGGGTAAATATTATTTTCATATTCAAAACATATATGTGGTCCCCTTTCAAAGCGGTGTATTCTTAGATGGCATTAATTAATTTTTAAAAGTATCAAACATGAGCGGGGGAGATGGCTTAGCACATATGAGCACTTACTGATCTTTTAGAGGAGCTAAGTTTCCTTTCCAGTACCCACATGAAACAGGATTACCTGGAACTGTTTGTGAACTCTATTCCAGAAAGTCTGATAGACTATTGTGGCCTATGTTGGTAAAAGACACCCCCCCACACACACACATACATGCTACACAGACAAACGTAGGAGCCAAACATTCATAAGCATAAAATGTTTTAAAAATTAAATCATTTCAAATATTCAGTGGCTATTTAATTCAATAATTTAGAGAAAGTTCTCTCACATGTTACAGATTTGTAATAGCATAAATAAATATTATTTTTTTAAATCCACTGCAATTCTGGAATACACTTAGTATCTTCAAATATATATTAGTTTTTTGCATGTAAGGCTATTATCTACATATAGCATAAGAGTGGCAGCAAATTACAAGCTGACTTCTGATTCATCAGAAAATGATTACATTTTAAAAATTGACAAAAGATGACATCTATGTGTTCCTATTTGCACAAATACTAATTATGAAAACTACTTATGAAAATTTATTTTTATATTGAAGCCTTACATTTCTTTCATTTCAAAATAAAACTAGTTCAAATTTTAATGCAATATTTTTAAAACAATTAAAAGTAGAAAGCAATGATTGAAAAGTAGGCCATTCAAGTTTATCCCTTGACTGTTTATTAAAAAAAAGTTCTTAATATTTCCCTGTGATGGGCTAATGACCCTGTACATTTGTATTGTCTCACAACAATATATGAATTATCCTCCAGTTGTACCATGGACATTATAATTCTGTTAACATAGTCATCACATCAGAAGCTAAGATTACTTGTAATTTGTAAATATTTCCACAGAAAGAATTAGGAATTATCATGATTGTAATGTTTATGGTATTTTTTTCCTTCTGGGAAAAAAGTAAATTGCTTACAAATTTAATTGTAAATGCTATTAATAAACAGACCAGAAATACTCTTATGTAGCATCACATTTGTACAAATTTCTTGAGAGTTGACATAGGTAAAATTTTTATGCTGCCTTTTAAAAAGTCAGATGTATGTGAAATATTTAAGCATTTAAAATAGACAACAATTATAGATTCCCAGGACTCAAAATCTTAAAAAATCCATGCTAAATTGACTCTCATAGCAAATTGACTTGTAGTAAATTGACCTAGAAAAAGAAATTTCATGGCCTGATGAAAATGTAGACCATTGTGAAAGAAAATTAGCTCATTGAGTACTGGAAGCATTGACTGTTGTACTCCTCGCTCTCTGGCTTGTCACATATAACGTTGGCCACCAATGTGGCAAAACAGTGAAGAATTTATGGCTATAGTAGATACTAGATAGATAATTGCATAGTGCACGGTATTAATACGGAGTACATAACAGACATATGAAAGATGATAGCAGTATTAATTTCTTATAAATATATATCTGCCAGCTTTTGTTAATCTTTTTAAAACATTCTGTATTCTTTCAAAATTCCATCTTTATTCCAGTCCACCCCACATGCTTTATGACTCAAGTTTTAAATTATGTTGAAAATGGTATATAAAAGAGAAGAAAATAAATCCACAGGTACTTGGCTACTTATAACTTCGCGATGGGCCAGTTCTACTTTTAATATACATATACTAAGTCGTAACATAATATCTTTACAGTCTTTTATTCTAACTTATGCAGCTACAATAGGATGAAAAAAATGTATGTTCTCTTTCAGCAAATCTCTCTCTACATTTATTCAGTTTAAATAAAGTATGAATCCATCAATACTATTTTTAATCTCATCAAGATGGAGAACAATTTTCCTTAGATTTTTTTTTCCCAAAACAAGAATACCCATCCTAGTTTATACAATAGTGTATGAACCAAGAACTGAAAGTCATATACTACATAAAACAGAAATTTTGTCAGTGACTACAGATGAATGGAAACGTCCTCAAGATAACTCTCTCAACCCTTGGCTTTAATTGCGATTACCTTCATTATTTTTATTTAAAAGTCTAATAAGATGAAAACTTTTTCTCCACATCCACCTAAAATGATTTCATTATTGGAATATAGTTTGGGAATGCCACTTTTCTTCTCCAGAACTGCTCTCATTTGACCATCACAATGGTAACTGGAGAAATGACTCAGAGATTAGGATTGCACACTGCCCTTGCACAAGACCTGAGCTCATTTTCCAGCACCCACATTATATGGCTTACTATATATCTCAAGCTGCACATAGAGCCAATGTCTCTGATATTTGGCAACCATTGGTTGCATGCATGTAACCACATGTCAAACTATGCACAAACACATAAGTAAAATACAATAAATTGGAACAACAGCAAATGGATCATCATGAATGCAGTTTTATTTATCAAGAAGTCTGTTCATCTGTGAAGTTATCAGCAAGGAGCTTTCAAATAAACCTCCTCTTCTCCTTTCCAGTGAATAAAGACACTCCAGGTGCCTATTTGTATCTTGGCTCACTCTCCTTTTGAAATACAGATTATATTTTTAATCATTTCCTGACCTTTTTATCCTGTTTTCTCTTCCCTCAAAATGTAACTTATGTATATAAAAATGTAGAGACTTGGACTTGGTGACTGAATATGAAGCTAAAATATAAAATAAAACAGTAATATAAAATAAAACAGTCCAACTGTCTTATGTACTGGAGGAAAGGGTATATCTACACAAGTCTTACTTGGTATAACTTGTATGAGTTCAGATTGCTTTTTATTTCCGTGTGTATGCCTGTGTTTGGGTCCCTGTGTTTGTGTGTGTTTTCCAAAAATATAATTCCCTTAATAAATTATTCTACATATTCTTTAATGTAACAACTCAAACTAATTTTACATTTACATATACAGATGTCTCTCTTCAAGAGAAGTTTATGTAGTTTAATCAACATACAAACTCGGTAGCAAATAATAAAATTCAGTATGAATTTGATGGTTCCCTGAGTTCTCATATCAGAAATTGTTGATAATTTCCTGCCTGATTCACAAGTGTTCTTCAGTAAATAGTTTGAAATAAATAGATAGGAATGACTACAACCATTTTAAAACTGTTTTAACACGTTATAGTTGTATAAATAATTTATTTTAAGTCCTTGAAATTTTCATATAATGTGTTTTGATTATATTCATCTCTAACTCCTCCAGGTCTAGCCTCCATTTCCTACCTGCCCAAATTTGTGTCCTCAGGTGTTTTTTAGTCTATGTAGTGGTTGTGAAATTAATGTTCTCCACATACTCTTGGACATGTGATCCCCTGGGGCTTCATCAACCTACCAGAGACCACATCCTTAAATGAAATCGACACTCCCATTCCTAGTTACTATTGATTGCTAATTGCTCCTCAGATAACAATAGGACACTGGGTCCACCTTCCTCTTAATGCTAGATTTTACTTTTCTTGTGCATGTTGTCAAAATAGCTGTGAGTCATATGTGCAACTCTCCTGCTGTGACACTCCCCTACTGTGTCTGGAAAACACAGTTTCTTTGCAATCATTTGCTGCTTCTGGTTTCTAACAATCTTTCCATCTCCTCTTTCATGAAGAACTCATTTTTTGGATGGGTCAATGTAATCTAGATGCCCCATTTAAGGCTGAACACTGTGCAGTCATTTAAAAAGTATTTATACTTTTAAATGCTAGTGACTGCTTTAGAGTGAATAATTTAATTCTCTTGTTTTAGGATTTTCTTTATATTCGTATTAGTGTTTAATAGAACTCTCATTAAAAATATCATAGGTCACTTCTGTGGAAAAAGCCAAACAGAACAGTAATATTGAAACCAACTAAGGTCTCAATTTTTTTATCCTGTTTAGTTAAATTAGAGGAGTTGCATTATGAGCTCACATAACTTAGGCAGAAAAATGTAAAAATATTATTATTATACTTGAGTCTTTGTAATACCAAGATAGCTTGCTATCAGATAATTCTATTTTTCCAGGTAGTATAAAAATCTAGACATCATCAAATAAGAGAAATGAGTAAAGAAATAAAACATTTTGAGTTAAAAAACTAAAAATTACTATATGTACAGAGGATAATTTAAGAAATGTATCTGTAAAGTAATATCAAAATTATCATATTCAACTATAAGGCTTATTGAAAAGTAACTCTGTTTTATGAGCTAGGCAGTCACTAACAGTGACTACTTGAATTTCAATTTAAATTAGTTTCAATTAAATTTATTACAATCTGTTCATTTTCCTCACACTAATAAATATATTTTATAATTTATTTTTTATTTTTACTCTTTTTACTTATTACAGTTTATTTACTCTGTATCCCAGGGTAGTGCTCTCCTTTACTCTGTCCCAATCCAGCCCTTTCTCCCTACCTCTTCTTCTCCCTTGCTCCTCCCCAAGTCCAATGCCAAATTAATACTCTTGACTAGAAAGGACTGTTATGACCACATAGTGGTAAACAAAGAATATTTGCACTAACAATGGAAGTTCTCTTGGTATCGTATTAGTCTTATTCTTCAGAAAATGTACACATTGATCCTTTCTTATACTCCCTTCTATATTTCACAGTTTCAGTTAGCCACTCTACTTTAGCTCAAAACGATTAGGTGGAAAATATCAGAAATAATCTACTTGCACCTTTAAAAAAATATCAGTCACATCACATATTGCAATTTCCATTATATACTACTTTATGTATTGCTTAAAAATGTTATTTATAAATTAAACCTTTTAATTGATATACATAGTGAATGAGATATGGATTTCTTATTAGTGATTCCTACTTGGTAGCCTATAGCATATTCTGCCTCCACTGGGTCTGTGAAGTTACTAAGATATATCTCCAATTCGGGTGTATCCTAAGAAGTTGGTTTGCCTATAGATGCTAAGTTTTGTTCAAGACTTTCAAGCATAGGCTAGTGACCCTTAAAAAAACAATGGTGTAGTTCCAGTATCTGATGTTTCATTGTATCTTTCAACTCACCTTGCCAAGGAACTCTCATTTATCTGATAAATCATTTATCCTATCCTGTTAGAAAGGCGATTTATGAATAAGATCATAGTTTGAATTCATAGATTCAGTGAAAAAGCTCCATATCACTGGTGCAGAAGGGTACTAGACTTTTGGCAAAAGATTGACAAAAATAAGAACAGATTAGATTTCTTGGTTCTGTTGCTCTTCTTGTGGAGCTCCTGTCCCCTCCAGGTCTTTCTATCTCCCCCTGCTTTCATAAGATTCCTACACAAAGTGTGGCTATGAGCCTCAGCATCTTCTTTGATACCCTGCTGGCTACAGTCTTTCAGAGGCCCTCTGTGAGAGGCTCCCATCCTGTTCCCTGTTTTCTCCCTCTTCCAATGTCCATCCTGTTTGGCTTTCTGAGGATTGATCAACTTACCCAGGGTCCTCTTTCTTGCTTAGCTTCTTTAGGTGTACAGATTTTAGTATGTTTTGGGCACAAGGGTCTTTTCTGATACTTATACTCCAACCAAGGACCGTGCATAGAGATAACCTAGACCTCCAGCACGGATGTGTTTAACTTCAAAATTCACTAAAAAATTTATCACCAGGCAGTGGCCATGACCTCCTTTAAAATACCTAGGAGGCAGAGGCAGGAGGATCTTTGTGAATTCAAGGCCAGCCTTATCTATACAGTGAGTTCCAGGATAGCCTACGCTACACAGAGAAAGCCTGTCTCAAAACACAAAGAGAAAATCAACCAAAATATGTTTAAAAATTTTAAGGTTACATCCACTGGGCTACATCCGTGCTGGAGGTCTAGGTTATCTCTCTGCATGGTCCTTGGTTGGAGTATAAGTATCAGATGTCCAAGTGGGTATCCTAGTAAGAGGAACAGCAGCTGTCTCTGACATGAACTCAGTGGCTGGCTCTTTGATCATCTCCCCCTGAGTGGGGAGCAGCCTTGCCAGACCACAGAGGAGGACAATGCAGCCAGTCCTGGTGAGATCTGATAGGCTAGAGTTAGGTGGAAGGGAAGGAGGACCTCCCCTATCAGTGGACTTGGAGAGGGGCATGGAAGGAGATGGGGGAGGGAGGGTGGAATTGGGAGGTAATGAAGGAGGTGCTACAGCTGGTATACAAAGTGAATAAACTGTAATTAATTTTAAAAAGGAATGGGTTAGAAGGGCAAAGCCTCCCAGGCTTTCCAAACTGTGTCATTGTTTGGCTTTCAGAGCTTGTTCCTGGTTCTTGGAACACCAGACCCTAACTGTAGTACTTACAGTGGATCCTCCTTATTTCCATATGTCTCTGCTTCCCAAGTTTTTCCTCTCTGAGAATCTATTACAGTGTATTTGATCATGCTCACTCCCCTCCCACAATCCAGCAACCTCATAGCCTTTCTTTATCTGCCCTCTCTGTGACAAAAAGAAATCAAAGGAAAACAACAGTTACCATCCACTATGGGTGGTGAGGCCTCTACTTACCCAACTGTAAAGGATAAGTATTTAGAATATAATTAGGAATTATGACAATTTAGTAAAGCTGTGATTATAGATTCTTCTTCAAGATCCCTGGTTTCAGTTGTCCTGTGTTCTAGATCCTTTTATCTCAACATGACCGAACTTTGGGTTATTTAGAAGTTAAGACTCTTAATTAATAAATCTTAATCAAGAAAAATGCCTCCTGAGGATTGGCCGGTAGGCTAATCTGTAGGACATTTTCTTGATTAAGAATTAATGTGAGCAGGCTCAGCCCATTATCAGTGGTGCCCTCCAGCCAGGTGGTCTCAGGGAGTATACAAATTTGCAATGAGCAAGCCATAAAGAACAAGCCAGTAAACAGCACTCCTCTGCATCAGCTCTTGCCTCCAGGTTTTGACATGTTTTAGTTCCTGCCCTCACTTCACTCAGTAGCTGTAAACTGAAATAGACCTTTTCTTCCAGAAAAGCATTTGGTCATGGTGTTTTATCTCAGCAGTAGAAATTGTAATTAAGATAACTCAGGTAGTTGGCTAGATTTCCAGTACCAGGCATTATTTTCTTCTTGTTGAACAGGCCTTAAGTCTCATGGGGCCTCAACCCTAAACAAAGCTACAGAAATTAAGGAATGCCCAGTGGGAGAAATAGTCTTCCCAAAGAAGAGCTCCCAAAATTGATTATTCAATAACAAGTGGTCAACATTAAAATCATATATATGTGTAATATTATACATACTAAACAGGTTATATTTATCTATTTAGGAATGTGTATGTGTTATGAATTTAAAAAAATGAGAGGTGGATAAGAAGCATTGAAGGGAAAAAGAGAAGAAGAAAAAGATGTATTTATACTTTAATTTCAAAATTCATTAAAAAAATATCACCAGGCAGTGGCCATGACCTCCTTTAAAATACCTGGAAGGCAGAGGCAGGAGGATCTTTATGAGTTCAAGGCCAGCCTCATCTATACAGTGAATTCCAGGACAGCCTAAGCTATACAGAGAAAGCCTGTCTCAAAACACAAAGAGAAAATCAACCAAAATATATTTAAAAATTTTAAGGTTAATTTGTCCACTCCATATGCTTTTGAGTATATGACCATCCCTGTAACCTGGTTAACTTCCCTGGAGTCACAGAGAACAGATTCTCTTTCTAGCAGCTGTCAGTTGATAGGAGCTTCTCAGCTATGGTGGAGAGTCATGGGCACTTCCCTCTTTCGTGTTGGGATTTATTCTAAATGATATGGGTTCATATATACAACTACTCTGCTATGTTCTGAAAACAAAATTCTGTTGTAGTCTTTCAGCCTTCCTTATCCCTCTTTTGCCCATAACTTCATAAACTTTTTGTATTGTGACCCTTTTTTACCTAAAGAATTTTCACTAACTCTAGGTAGATAAGTATGTACATTGGTAGGTAAATCAATGATTAAGCCTGTCATAATAAGGCATAAGTATATATACTTTAAATCAGTTTTTGATATACAGCTTTTTGTTAAGAATGAAAATAAATTAGCAAACTTCTGAGAGGGTTTGCTTGTTAGGTTTTTTGCATAAAGAATTAAATATCTGTTGAATATTTGATACTGCAAGATCTAAAATATATTCAACATTTCTTCAAGTTGGATGATATTTTGGTTTTATGATAGTCAATAATGAGAATGCTGCTTTACATAAATACATAGAACAAAATGTCAGAAGTACGGTGAGGACCATTTCATAAAATGTTACAAATTCTGCCCTATCCAAAGCCAACATTCATTTAAAAACTTTGCAATGCAAACGGTAGTTTTTAAAAACAAATATTCTAATACAACACAATAAAAGTATATGTTGATTGCATAATTGTAGAATCTAGAACAAAGGCAAAAGTGATACTTAAAGTCCATGTTTTCCATGTATATCATGTTTGCAGAAAAGTAAAAAACTTTGTATTTGCAGGGATATTCTGTGCTTTGTGGTGTTGAATCTGAGCCATGGTGTTTCAGGTTCTGTGTGCTGACATTTGATGATGTGAAGGCATGTGCAGTATACACTGTACATTACATGTGCTCAGAACAAAAGCTTCAGAGAAGTCAATGATGCAATAAAGGTCAGCACTGCTAGAAATGCTTCGAATTCATTACACATTGATTTTGTATTGACTTATGATTATTACATGCATAAAACTTTGTGTTTTGCCAAATTTTCCTGATCTTATTTTTTATTATGTGATCACAAGAGGGTCAGTAACTCTTGATTTCAAAAGTAAACCTAACTATGGCCTAATGATATGACCAAATTTGATCAGATATTAATCTTTTGGTGGAGGTTGACATAATAAAAATCAAATTAGTTTAAATAAAATAATGAAATGCTATTGCCCTATTTAGCTTCAATGTCTAGAGATGCAAGTGAGGATTGCACAGTCCCAGTTTAGATTAAATACAGTTTAGCTATGTTCTCACCATAAGTCTTCTTTTTTTTGTATTTTTTATATTTTAAAAAATGTTAGTTACAGTTTATTAATTTGTATCTCAGCTGTATCCTGCTCCCTCATTCCCTCCCAATTCCACTCTCCCTCATCTCCTCTCTGCCCCGTTGGAATTCTACTGATAGGGGAGGACCTCCTCCTCTTTCATCTGACCCTGGTTTATCAGGTCTCTTCAGGACTGTCTGCAAAGTCCTCCTCTGTGGCTAAGCAGTGCTGCTCCTCCCTCAGGGCAGCAGGGAGGTCAAAGAGCCAGCCTCTGAGTTCATGTCAGAAATAATCCTTGTTACTCTTACTGGGTACCCTCTTGGATACTGAGCTACCATGGGCTACATCCAAGCAGAGGTTTAGGTTATATCCATACATGATTCTTGGTTGGAGAAACAGTCTCATAAAAGACCTCTGTGCCCAGATATATTTGGTCCTGGTGGAGCTCCTGTCCTCTCCAGGTCATATTAACTCCCCCTTCTTTCTTATGATTCCCTACAGGTTTGCTTATGGGTCTTAGTATCTGCTATGATACACTGTGAGGTAGAGTCTCTCAGAGGCCCTCTTTGGTAGGTTCCTGTCCTGTTACTTGTTTTCTCCTATATCCAATATCCATCCCATTTGTCTTTCTAAGAAAGGATTGATCATCTTACCCTAGGTCCTCTTTCTTGTTTATCCTATCTTATAGGTCTATATAAATGAGTGTATACCATGTGTCTTTCTGCTTTTGGAGTACCTCACTCAGGACGATCTTTTCTAGGTCCCACCATTTGACTGCAAATTTCATGATTTTTTTTTTGTTATTAATTGCTGAGTAGTTTTCCATTGTGTAAAAAATACCACAATTTCTGTATCCATTCCTCAACTGAGAGACATCTGGGTTGTTGACAGGTTCTAGCTATTATGAATAGGTCTTATTTTAATAAAGTGTAGGAGGGATAGGAAACTTAGACCTTCCTTGTCTCCTACACTGAAGATTTCTGCAAACCAAAGAACTCTCTCTTCACAGCATGGTCAATAGTCCTCAAGTGCCACTGAAGATGTAGATTTTAATTAAATTTTCCTACTAGATGGGGTATGAATAGTTTCCGAAAAGATTCTGGAAAGATGGAATGAATCAGATATTGGCTACCAAATACAACAAAATAATTAAATGTGATACAAAGGACACTTGTCTTAACAATAATGTTAACTCATTACTCACACTCTTTAGAATAAAGTGGTACATAACTATCTTTAACACTTCACACAACACAATGGGGTCTCAATAAATAGATGGAGATCAAGTAACCATACTGCAGTAAAAAGTTATTATAACTAGCTGTTTTTGAAAAGAATTATCTCAGGTAGTTATGAAACCAAAGGCATTTTCTTTACTTTGTATGATAGCTCATAATCCTCTGCATCTCATTGTCAATCAGCTCTCAAAAATCAGCAACAATTAAACACTGATTTCCTGCTTTTTTGTCCTATAGTGCAAACATGATTTCTATGACTCCTAGAGTTATATCCTTGATAACTGCATACACACCTATCCATTCCCATTTGTGTTTCACACAACAATTGCCTTCCTTAAATTTCTTATATTTTTTATTATTACTTCTCTAAATTGTCAGGGTATTTTAAGTACTTCTATGAGGAAAGAAACACCAACAACATCACAATATATTTGTTCCTGATATGTTTACCTAAATATTTGTTTGACATGTAAATAAAATCAGTCATCCAAACTGCAAGCATGAACACCAGCATTATTATTATTACTATTTTAGAAAAGAGTATAATATTTTATTTAGAATTTGGAAAGAAGCTTATTTGCAAGCACTCTTCATGTTTGAAATTGCTCACTAACACAATCCTTATACTTACTAAGTTTTATAGTTAACTATAGAATGACCACCAGGACTTTAGCAACTCAAGGTAGAATTAAAGCAACATGAATACAGAAATGTGGGGGATACAATAAATACAAATGAATTCAGTGCTTGAGACAAGAATATAAGAATTTGACAAGAATATAAGAATTCGTATATGGATGCCTAGTTAGCTTCTTGCTGAACAAAAATCTTTAGATTGTGACCTTGGACAGTCTATGAAGAAATAGTTTGTGATGCAGGAAATTCTAAAGTAATGCTTAGATTTTGTTTTGTTTTGTTTTCACTATGCAAAAATAAGGTGAGATATAAAGTTACTACTATTACAAAATTAACTTTGTACCATGTACTCAAATTTCACAATTTAAAAGTCCTACCAGCAC
>JAQQSO010004596.1:0-12656 GCA_028658305.1 Pachyuromys duprasi | reverse complement strand
CCTGTTGGTGGACTTGGAGGGGGCGGGGAGGAGGGCGATGAGGGAGGGAGTGGGAGGGTAGGAGGGACTGAGGGAGGGGGCTAAGCCTGGGATTTAAAGTACCTAACCTGTGATTGAGATAAAAATAAATAAATTAAAAAAAGATTTATACTAATGTAAGATTATTCAATATTTTTTGTCTGTCCCTGACCAATATTTAAAATAATAATATATTTTAATTTCATCGAGGCTTTCATATATTACATAATTTCCTCTTAAGAGGCTATATAATATCCAATTACTACACATATTACATTATCAATTCTCTATCATGTATTTATCATCTGAATTAAAACATAGGTCTATTTTTGTTGATAGATATGCAAATTTTTATTCTAGTTCTTTGGATAATGTCATACATTGATGCAAAAACACCTTTATAAGGCTTAGTCACCCTTAACAGGGATTTGTAGGTAGCAGAAGAACCACTGAGTTATATAGTAGTTTGACATTTTTCCTGTACATTTTACATAACTCAATGATATTCACTTGGAATAGAAATGATAGTCCTCAGGGGGAAATTTGAAATATTGATTTTAAAATAAGCAAAAGACATAAAAATCAACAAAAATCAATAAACTAATAATTAATTAAAACTCTCTCAAAATCAGAAAATCTAGGGCCAGGTGGTTTTACAGTTGAATTCTATCAATTTTTTTGTTCTGTAAAAGTACCTTACTGGACAAGGGCAACTCTGAACTTCAAATGGCTGTGATTTTTGGTAATGGCTATATTCCATTGAAAAAAGTTTCCCTCATGAAGTGGGAGGACTACACTTCTTCATGATTTATGAACATCTATATAGACGGTATCTAGGTATTATGCTTGCTTAATAACGCAGTAGGTTTAGGTTCTCCTTCAAGGTCAGTTACTTCCCTAGTCCTGCAGAGTTGGCTAGATTTCCAGTGTCAGTCATGCTTTCTCATGCTAAGCAGACTACAGGTCCAAAGTAGAGAGCTGTCAGTTGCTGCCAAATTATGTATGACACTAATGCACCCACAGGGTTCTTTTGTCATGCTGGTTGTTGGTATGGTTTATATATGCCTTAGCTGGGTAGGACAGTTGGTCCTTCCTTGGAACATAAAAGCTAGTCCTCAGGGAGGAAGCTTTCAGATCAGTTTCACATCAGGTCATCAGGGTCCTGTGTTGGAAGTACATGGCTTCCTCTGTAATAGAGAATTTCTTTCACTAACTAATGTCTTAATATATAATCATTTACTGTTACCTATTGGTTTTAGGTTTGGCTTGTTTTCGTTTTTCCAAATTATTGAGTTGAATCAGTGTGTCATTTATTTATGGTCTTTCAAATTTAGTTTTCCATTTATTTACTTAATTAATCATTTTACAGCTGTATCCCACCCCTCTCCTTCCTCTCCACCCAGTCACATCATCATGCCCACTCCCTCCATTTTCCATTCTCCTTTTCATAGAATGGAAGCTCTCAAGGTGTAGCAGCCTACCCTAGCATGCCAAGTCACAGTAGGATGAAACGTATCCTCTCCTAATAAGGCCAGAGAAGGCAGACCAGCTAGGAGAAAAGGCTCTAAAGGCAAGCAACAGAGTCAAAGACACCCCGTATACCCATTGTTAGGTGACTCACATGATGAGCAAGCAGCACATCTGCTACATGTGTGTAGGGGGTCTAGGTCCAGCCCATGCATGCTCTTTGGGTTGGTGATTCAGTTTCTAGGCCTCCATGGGCCCATCCTAATTTGTTCTGTAGATTTTTTGTGGTGTGCTTGACCCCTTTGGCTCCTCCAATCCTTCCTTCCACTCTTAGGAAGCATCTGCAAGCTTGGCTATGGGTCTCTGCATCTGTTTCCATCAACTGCTGCTTGAAATCTCTCAAAAGATAGTTATGCTAGGCTCCTGTCATGCGTGTCCTTTTGGGTCTGCATTACTCACTCACGATGATATTTTCCAATTCCATCCATTTGTCTGCAAATTTCATGATGATGTTTTTTTGGAGCTAGGGATTTCAATTTGTCAGGGACATTTTTTTATGCTGTGTTTTCATTTGCTTGTGCGGTTTTACACTTGTTCTCCAGCTGGTGGTATTCTTTGGTAAGGTTCTGGAACATGTAATAGGCTTAGCCTTTCTGGAGGAAGCATGTGAGAATTCACATGACTGGGAAGCAAACTCAACAATTAAGAACCAAATTTAAGAACAGTTTTTATTCTTGCTTTCTAAAATGAATGTGGGTACTACAAAGATAAATAAGAAAAAAAAAACTAAGGAGAATACCTTTTGGGTTTTATGTTAGGAAAACAAACCTCAAAACCAAATTAAAGTTTAGTTTAATTAGTTGCAAGAAAAACTCAAAGAAGTAGTAAGGTTGCAGCTCAAGTGTTGTTTTAACTTAAAAACAAAACAAAAAATCTGATAAGAAGAAACCTTTGTATTTATGATCTGTCCTGAGTTCACTTTTGATTCTTCCACAAAATACCCTAACAAAGAGCAACATAGGGGAGGAAGGATTATTTTAGGATCAGTATATTAGGTTACAGTATCTCACAGCAGAGCCATCACTAGGTAGATTGCTTGACTTGAAGCATCTTGTTGAGAATTGAGTGAGATGAATGAATATCTGAATAGTGCTCATCTACATTTCTGACTTTTGGTCCTTCCATAATCTCAAATAAATAAAAAGAAACCTGCTGGTCTCCCCTCATCAATTCCCGTAATCGAGATGATTCTGTACGGCCATGCCCATAGGCCAATATAACCTAGACAATTCCTCATTGACATCCTCTTCCCAACTTATCGAATTATATTTTTCAACTTAAACACTGAAATCATCACAATATCATACTATGAAATACTGCACAGGTAGTTAATAGTGTTTAAACTCAGAGGGCAAGATTTTGGGATGGATTCTGTCATTTTCAGTTTTTATAGTTTGAAATTAAAATATGAAAAAATAACAGAGGAATGATGATTTTTTAAAAAGTTTCTGTTTATGTGTCTTTGAGGGGTATCTATCAAATTCAAAAATATACTCCAGATTTTTTAGAACCACTTACAGAATACCAGTGAAATATAAAACCTTACTTGTTGATAAGAATTTTCCTATCTAAGCCGTATCAATTGAACTATATACAGAAGCTTGTGGAGTAATCTGGGCTAGATCCTCAGTCTCTGAATATATGTGGGTAACTCTCTAGGAATCCATAGAATACTCATTTCCGTCACACTACATAAAATGAACATAATGTACCAAAACATTAGGAGGGTGTTGGTCTTAAGGAAGAGGATCCAGATAGTCCCGATGAAACCTGATAGACTAGGCTCAAATAATAGGGATGAAGACCTTCCCTATCATTGGAGTAGGGGAGGGACATAAAAGGTGTTAGAGGGAGGGTAGGCGAGAACAGGAGGAGAAGGAGGGGCCACAACCAGAATAAAAAGTGAATAAATTGTAATTAATAATAATAATAACAACACTCAAAAAATGGAAAAAATGAATTACCAGATGTCATTATCTATAAAGAACTCTACCTGACACCTTTCATTATTCTTCTTAGGCTTTCAAAATATCTTTCTTAAAATACCAAAGATTCAAAATGATCAATACTTCATGAAATATTAATTAAAATATTCATTAATTAGTAATATACAACCAAACATTGCCATCAGAAAAGTGTGCTGAAAATAATGAACAGTTAAATATTATTTATGCCTAATTACTAATATATGTAATATAATACAAATTTGCATGTTTGCTATTGTGTTTAAGTATTAATAGTGTGCAATATATTTAATTTATTTGGTAATTTTCAATATATTCATTTAAACCAGAGAGAAGAATATCTATCAATTTGTCACATATTTAGCACCAAAATCTTGAGCCATATCTGCTATTACTCATGTATTTTAATTATATCCTACTTTAAGATGATGTTTAAAAATAATTACATTGTCTTTCATTAAAAATTGTACAAAAATTTAAGCATTTATATACTAAATGAAAAATATGTAACAATGTCATCATAGATTACGTAAGTTCAGGTCATTCTCATAAATATTAAATTCATTAATAAAAGCACTGAAGCTTTATGCATGAAATTCAAAAGGGTATCAATAAATTATCTAATTTAACTAGTTGTCTACAAACTTAATGAACTCTTGTATAGTTAGAAATTTATTTCTTTAAAAGATCATCTCTGTGCAATTTAAATTATTCTTTAAAATGATGTAGTTAATTTCCATTTTAATTAAATTTATCAATGAACTATCTTTATATTACAGCTCTAAGAGGAAATTGTATTCATTTTTATTTCTGTTTCATAAAACAACAATATTACAAATTCAATATACTATTTCCTGCTTATGAGGATACTAAAATTTAGCTAAAGAAACAGTTACCTAAAGAAATGACTTATATTTATAATACCATAATTATGTTACATTGTTTAGTTTCAAAGTTTGTGTTATATCAAGAGTGGTGGAAAATTAAAAATCAAACCTATGAAATTGAGAAAATAACAATAAGAGCATGTTGCTCCAGGGCTGGATATTTTGCTTAAGACATATTAAGTGCTTCAGATATGTACTAAATCCCATTAACCTCATTCATTATATTCCTAATTATATCTTCTCTTTGTGTTTGTACATAAAGTTACCTAAAATCTTTATTTTAGTAAACATTTTATTAATTCTTTAAGAATTTCACACAAAGTTATAACTATGTACATACATTTATATAATGTAATATCTATATGTATGTGTGTGTATGTATATTCCCAGCTCCTCCATGTAACTCCTGCAAGATCCATTCCCACTTCACTCTTCAACAAACTTTGTTTCCTTTTTAAAAAATAATTTTTTTCATTACTATAACCTCAACTCCATTTTGGTCTGGCCATGTAACTTTTGGTGTGGAAGCACTCACTAGAGTGTGCTTGAATTCTTAGGTGCTACACACTGAAAGAAAACTGATTCCTTCCCTAATAAGACATCAAATTTCCATACTTTCTCAGTAAAATTTGGGGCTCATGAGCTTCCTCTAATACTGTTTGGGAATGTTGATTGGATTGATCTTCTCTAGGTCTTCTGCAGGCAACCATAACTGCTGTGAGTTCCTATGAGTAGTATCCTATCATGCACAGAAGGCACTGTTTAATTCCGTTTCTTCTCAAACTGACTATTACAACATTTCTTCTCTCTTGTCTACAGCAGTTTATTACCTTTGAGAAGGAGTGTAATATAGATGACCAATAACTTTGATGTTTGAGTGCTGCACAATCATATTTGTATCTTCTTTATTTTGGCCAGTTGCAATTCTCTACATTACCCACCACTGCACAAATAAAGTTCTCTGAAGAGATCTGAAAAAGTCACCAATCTACAGTTAGAGAGTTACAGATGTGGAGTTAATTTTATACTGTTAATTTAGTAAACTAATAGCAGTAGATTTGTCAATGGATCCTGTGAGCTCTTCAGTCATGGGTGCTTATCCATATTTGCAGTACCAGGGATAGGGGAATTTTAATCCAGCAACACAGCTACTCTGATCACTTCCAAAGACTATACTTCCTTCTGGTTTGGCTGGAATGCAGACATGCCTTTAGTACACACCTTAATCCTAAACAATGGAGGTAAGTTAGTTTGTAGAAGTAAGTAAGTGTCCATGTTTGAAAGAAACAGCTAATTTAGGGGCAGACAAAAAGGCAAATCAGAGACAGCTTTGAGAGAACAAAACAGAAATAGGATAAGCTCAACTCTGAGAAGAGACAGGAATGAGAGGTGATTTAAAGCACAAAGAATGGAAATTTTAATCGGATCAGTCATTTCTAGCAGTTGAGTACAGCTGAGTAGAGTTGTGTTCATATAGTTCAGTTTGTGGAGCTCAGAAGCAGAATAACACAGGAGAAGCCAAGAGAAGACAGTTTGAATCAGTTAGCTTAGAGAGGAGTTTGCATCAGAACAGCTGAGTTGAACAAATAAAATTCAGAAAGAACTTTGGGGTAAGTATAAAAGGAATCTTTTGTGTCTGTATGGAAACATCATTTGTCAATAAAAGGGTAATGGCCTATTAGCAGAGGAAGGAAATAAGAGGAAGGACTTCTGCAGAAAGAGGGATGAACTCCGGAAGATAGAAGTGGGAGATTAGCTCAAAGATTCTGAAGATGGATGTATAAAACTGAACCAATAAACTACTAGAATAATCCTTGTAGTAAAAATAAACACA
Source organism: Pachyuromys duprasi (assembly GCA_028658305.1). Lineage (NCBI taxonomy): Eukaryota > Metazoa > Chordata > Mammalia > Rodentia > Muridae > Pachyuromys > Pachyuromys duprasi. The sequence goes on along the minus strand of JAQQSO010004596.1, from coordinate 6,426 downwards.
TTCATGGGGTGAAACAAAAACAATGTGCACAGCATGGCCCTTGGCAGAGGGCTGGGTAGGATGCCCTGGAGAAGTCTCAAGATACAGGACCAATGTCATAGGTAGTGATAGATTGAATAGAAGGCCTTGTTGGATGGTCAACCACACACTTCAAAACCAGAACAACATGCTTGTACAGCTTCTTAGGTGGGGTTGTGTAGACCATAGTTTCCAGAAAGATTTTAATTGCAAATAAATAAACTAGAAATTAAAAAAAAAAGTGAGCAAAGGTAACCAGGCATGTAAAAGAACTAAGAATAGAATAAATGGGATTTGAGTTATGAAAAGTCAGGGAACATGACTATCTATAATGCCCTCAGCTTTTGTAAGTATATTTAAACCTCAGAGTTGTTATTTTGGGGAGCTGTGGTGCTAGGGGAAAACACAGTTTTACATATGGAGTCCACCATCAGGTAAGGCCACTTTTAGAATGCCTGTGGCTGCAGGCCAGCACTTGACCTGAGGCTGGTAAGCAGCAGGTATTTCAGGGAAGCAGAGCCTGAAGCTATATTTGCTAGCCAGACAGGAGGCCTGGTCTCCTTAAAGGACAGTGAAAGCAGACAGAGCCTCCGGCACCACCCCCCATCCCATCTCCAGCTACCCCCACCCCTGAGAGGTGAAAAGATCGCAAAACTGCTGTGTGGAGCAAAGGATCATCAGTCCTTAGCGTGCTGGTACAGGTACCGCAGCTGACAGTTTCCAGAGCTGCATGGCAATTTCTCTGAGGTTTTTCCAAAAGCAAATTTTACGCCTGCCACTCAGCAGAGTCCTGCATCCACTGAGGAACCTAGGCAGCTCCTTCCCTGTGAGCAAAAGAACTGGGGTAGTGCCAGCAACCTGCTTGATGAGCTGGCCCAATGTCTGGGGCAGAGCTAACAAACTGAAAAGCCACTAGAATCTGACTGGTAAGGATTTTAGGTTTGAAAGCAATAAAAGAGAAGGTAATCTGGACACACACACTCTCACATACATAATTCATGGGAAGAAATGTTTGGCTTAAATTTAAAAAAATAAAGTTCTTAGGAAGAATATTTTTTTTCAAAAATAATTATGTTTTCTATGTTAAAAGTGAAAAAGTAACACAGCAACACAGAAGTTTTGAAGCTTATCTTATAAAGAGTTCAAAGATAGAAATAAACAAAAAAAGAGATACAGCTAACTGAAAATTACTGGCTATAGCTGTCATTGTATTGATTCTCATTTTTACCTTAATAATATTAGTGACTTTCTATTTTCTTGTCAGAAACAAAACAAAATGAGAGAAATGAAATTTGTAAATGAGACTTAGAAAAATTTTTTAATTTATAGATAAAACTAAATAAAATGCTAAAATATAAGAGATGAAGCAAAATGAGATGTATAACAAATGGACATGACACTTTGAGAAAATTAAAACTATATATATTTATATATGACTGAGAAAAGGCTAAGATATTGGAGATAAAACATATGTAGAGAAAATTAAAGCAGACTTGGAAAAAGAAGAGACAGAAAAAGTAAATGATAGGTTAGAGGCAATAGAACAGAGGTTGGAGAAATCTTTGAATCAAAGTTAGACCAAGAAACACTTAGAGGGAGGGGGAGGGTAGGAGGGAATGGGGGAGGGGGCTACGCCTGGGATTCAAAGTACCTAACCTGTGATTGAGATAAAAATAAATAAATTAAATAAAAAAAAAAAAAAAGAAATGCTCAGCATCCTTAGTCATCCGGGAAATGTAAATCAAAACTACCCTGAGATTTCATCTTACATCCATCAGAACGGCTAAGGTCAAAACCTCAAGTGACAACACATGCGGAAGAGGATGTGGACAAAGGGGAACCCTCCTCCATTGCTATACAGCCACTTTGGAAATAAATCTGGCACTTTCTCAGAACACTGGCAATAGTGCTACCTGAAGATCCAGCTTTGCCGCTCCAAGGCATATAACTGAAAGATGCTCAAACATACAACAAGGACATTTTGCTCAGCTATGTTCATAGCAGCTTTATTCGTGATAGCCAGAATCTAGAAACAACCCAAATGTCCCTCAATTGAAGAATGGATATGGAAACTGTGGCACATATATACAGTGGAATAGTACTCAGCTATTTTAAACAGATATCTTTCACATGCTCTAAGAACAGGGGATCATCTTTAACTTATCTGTGTACTTTACATATTCCATAGATATGTTATTGCAGAACTGTATATTACTTGTGAAAGTTTATATGTTTACAGAACAGAAGGACAGAACACCAATTGAATGGAAACAGCTTTGACAAGACTCACCCTCCATGATCTGAAACATTTATTCCAGTATCCTGCTCTACTCAGCCTCAGATTGCTTCAACTGCTGTTTTGTCAAAACTTCCACCCAGGAAAATTTCAAAGCAGCTAGCTCAAATTGTCCAGTATAACACACTGTTGAAGTCAGGACTATATCTAAGCTTTCATTTTCAAAGCATTTAGATACTGGACAACAAATGTTACAGCTAGATTTCTTAGCCATTTTCCTAATTTTCTTGGGACTCTAAAAAACAAAAACAAAAACAAACAAACAAAAAATAAACAAAAAAACTAGGTCCAAAATTAACTGGAAGCAATTGATTAGAATGATACCCCATTGCCCCAAAGGAGAGTGGATGGCTTTGGTTGTTTTATGGGTGACATATACTTGTCATTAAAAAGGGGTTGGTTACAAGTTATTAAATGGTCTTGATCAGGGATAAAACAAGGAAGGCGTTGGAGCTTATACATGGGGATTTTTCTCTTTTCTTTTCTCTATCATTCTTTCTTACTTAGTTAAGAGGAAAGGGATTGGGAAAAATGGAAGGATATAAATATAATATAGGAATACTAGAACAAAGGGTAGATTATTGAATCTACTCATAAATTAAAGAGCAATCTAAAAGCCAATAATCTTACATTGGTATAGATTTTGGTATACTGGTGCAAAATTAAGATTACTTTGCTTATGTTGGTATACATTATTGTATACTGATACAAATTTAAAGTTATTTTTGATACATATAATATTTATATATTTTGACTCTTACATAAGGTATTGGAACTATGCAACTCATTTAAAATACAGGTTTTAGATCCAGAATTTTAAAGTTTCTGTTACAAACTGTTTAGGATGATTAAGTAATGAAAGTTAATATTTAATCAGTCAAACTCATGTTAGTATCAGATACAAGTCTAGTTATTTACAAAATTTGATTACTAGGTTGAATAGCCAATACGTACCTAGAAATGAACAATGTATGCCTATTCAGATACTATAGATAAATAGGTGACCTTCATAGGTTTTCAAAGAGTATGGCATTTAAAATGTTAGTAATTAAAAAAATCTTCTGATGGTGAGACATGTCAGTTCCTGACTGTATCCCCATCTTACCCCAAAGAAGATAACAGTTATTGAAGAGTCTTCTTATGGAGTTTGCCTCAAAAGTGAAAAGGATGCCACTGCGCACACACTGTCCTTGCTCCAACTGTACACAGAATGTTGTCTAAAATGTCTCAAACTTGAAAACAGAAGGTTAATTGTCATACTTTGCCAAGACAAGGTAGTCTTTTATATTTCCTGCGTCCCAAGGAAGTCTGTCTGTCAGATATACTGATCCAACAGTCTGAAGATGATGCCACAACACTGCAGAGAAAAATTGGATGACTGTCCTGGCAGACAGCTGTCTGTCATTTCCATGTGTTGGAAACTGCTTGATCTGCACTTCCTACAACCTTGGGTAATATTTATTCTTCCTATGGTAGGGTTGAAGACCAGATTGTTGTAATCTCACCAACTTATTCCCAAGTTGTTTAGGTGTTACAAAGATATTTTGAGGCATAAGAAGTTGTTTTTAGTTTGATTATGTTAGAAAATGATTTAGGTTCAGAACTCTAAACTCACCAAGATAGGTTATATAGTAAAATACTTTCTCCAAAGTTACAAAACATATGGACTAGACATTTGAATGTAAATCTTTACTGATTGTTTCATAATATAATATATTAATTATAATGTATATAATTTAAATATAGTTTATTATTGTAGGAGAAAGAGCCTTTAGTTGGACTAACGGGGAAATGTTTCTGTATGTAAGCATCACCTATCACCTATCAATTAAAAAACACAAAACAAACTAATGGCCTGTTAGCTAAGGTAGGAAATAGTAGGTGGGAGCTCCAAAGAGAGAGAGAGAGGGAAAGAGAGAGAGAGAGATAGAGAGAGATGAACTCTGGGAAATAGTCATAGGCAGGAGATTCATCCCAGGAATCTGAAGAAGAAGGTTGAAGTGGAAATTTCTAGTTTCCTTGAAGACTCAGTTTTGTCAAATGATGTTTTGCTGCAAGCTGGGTGCATGATGTTTTGCTGTAGGTTGGGTTGAAATGGAAATTTCTGGTTCCTTGAAGACTCAGTTTTGTCAAGTGATGTTTTGCTGCAATCTGGGCACATGATGTTTTGACATAGGTTGGGTTGTGAGAGGGTACATGATGTTTTGCTATGAACTCTCTCATGCAAGGAGCATGATTTGGCCAGCAGAGAACATCCATGTGTGAACTCTGAGGCAAGGACATAGATAGATACCTACACGCAGTGAGACATTGCTTTTTTGGATCAACGCCGCCATGCTTATCTTCATGCTTCAACACTTGACTTCACAGAAAGAAATGTTCCAGAAAGCTTCTTGGGAAATCTGAGTGTTGAGGCCTTTGCTGACTTTGTGTTGCTGCTTGGTGCTGGCCTTGGAGTAGACAACTGAGTAGGTAATCCCGTAAAGATCCATCAACCCTAATCAGCAGGAAGTAGATAAAAGAGGTTTACAGCCGCTTTCCCTATTATTCTCCCAACTAGGGTTTTGGGGGTTAGAAGGAAGGTAAAGATGCTTCAGAAACATAAATAAAGTGGGTAAAACTCAAAGACTACAGTAAGTGTATGAAAATGAGCAGAGGTAACTAGCCATGTGGCAGAACTAAGAGAAGAATAAACAGGATATCAGTTATGAGCAATTTGGAAGACATGCCTAGATATATTTACCTAGGTTTTTGTAAGTATATTTAAGTCTCAGAATCATTATTTCAGGAGTTGGGGTGCAGGAGGAAAACATGCTTCTACAAAGTGGGATTATTTATCAGTATGCCTCGGAGATAACAATTACATCTGGGAAATAAAAGTAACATTTACAACCAGACATATATGTTTTTTTCTTGAAATGGTTAGACTAAAAAATCTAATAAAATTATTATAGTTTTCCCACAGTATTCATGTCATTATTTCATCCAAGAGCATATCTTGCTACTATTTCAGTCATTAAACAGTTCATGGGGTTTATGACTGAATAAAACTCTTGACTTCTGTTCCCAAGCAGGACCTTCCAGCACTATGGGAGAGGAAGCAGAGAGGAAGCTTGCAGGCCAGTAGCAGTACAAACTTAATTTCTCCATGTTTGACCAATATTTGTGGTATATACAGTGTTGAGCTATATGGTCATTTCCTGCTTGACAATCAAGAGCAAGACAGAGTATGTGGAGAGAAAGGGAGATGATGAGTGTGTGGATGTTTAAGTGAGGAGAGGGATGAGAGTGTGGGTTGGTGTTGGAGGAACAAAAATTAACTCTAAAGATATTTGAAAAACCTATTATATGGAAACCTGCTATTTTATATTTCACATATACCCACATATAGGTGCATAAATACAGGATTATCCCTACACATTTTATTATGAGCATCCCAGAAGCCACAAATTGCCAATGCCAGGTGTGGGTAATATCACCTTCAAGTTGTTTGTGTCACATGTATCCCCCAGACAGTTTAGGCTATTGATATTGTTCTTGTTTGCTCAGATATATCAGGAAAGAGTATATGAGAACAGGACTGACATGACATGTGTTTGTGTGACTGTGTGTAATTTTTTGTGTCTCTGAATTTTTTCAGATACTTTAAATGTTTCATCATTTAAATTTTAACTTTTTCCAGAAATCTAATCATTATTCTGTTTTAAAATATTTAAATTTTATAAATACAATTTCTTGTTGACAATAAACAAGTACACAAATTATAACTTGTTAAGGAATCACATTTTCATAGATTTTATGAAGTTGACACAGCTTAGAAGACCTTTGTGTTTCCTAACTTCGTGAATGATCTCAACAGTGACTTTGGAAAGCACCTTCATTACATTTTCACTGATCCATAAAGATTTAATTGCTCCATATGCTGCAAATTCAGTGCTAACTGAAGTGCAATCAGTAGTTTGCATATCTCTGATTACCATATTTCTTTGGGAATATTTAATTAATGTTTTAAAATAATTGAATGCTCTTCCTTTAATTGATAATGTTTCCCTTCATCCTCCATTTCTCGGCCAGCCACCCCTTCTTTGCCATGCCACATTCTGATGAAGGAC
>JAQQSO010004595.1:0-12656 GCA_028658305.1 Pachyuromys duprasi | reverse complement strand
TACTGAGAATTCTCTGCCCCATCCCCACCCTGGAATAGAACTGAGGTGTCACAGGAGTGTCTATCTTAGGTTCTCAGTTCAACATGGGGGCGGGGGTTGATAATTCAGAAATGGCTGTCAGAGAAAAGAAAACAGAGGAGATGCCCAAAGTCACAGGACCTGTCCATGATGGGAGTGGATCTGGACCACGGTCCTCCAAATCTGGTACAGAGCTCTCACCAAGATCAGAAGCAGCCTATCCAGAGTAGTGCTGAGTTTCTAAAACTGACTCTGACCTCAGTTACCTTTCCTGTCTCTCCATATACTTCAGATGTGGCCACGTGCGCAGACCCAGCAACAGCCAGCCCAAGCCCAGGCTGAGTGGACACCCAGGAAGACTGGAGGCTTAGGGGCTTCACCTCCAGACATAGTATGACAAGACGCCCCCTAAAGCAAGCTTCATGTCCTCACCCTTGCCCCAAACTCTTCCCAAGTTTCTCTACCCCTCCATCCCATTTTCCATTCTTTTTTCCTTTAAATTTATTTTATTTCTGTGCAACACATGTGTCCCTAGTGCCCGTGTAGGTCAGAAGAGGGGGTACATCCCCTGGAACTGAAGGTATGGAAGGTTGTGAGCACCCATGTGGGTTCTAGGAGTCAATCTGGGTCCTCTGCAGGAAAAGTGCTCTTAACTGCTGGGCCATCTTTCTAGCTCCATCCACCCACCCGGAACCATACATTAAGTGTTTGCCTGAATCGGTGTCTGTGCACCACTGTGCCTTATGCCCATGGAAGGCAGAAGGGGACACTGGATCCTGTAGAACTGGAGTTTCAGGCAGTTGTAAGCAGCCATGTGGGTACTGGGAATCGAACACTGACCTTTTGGAAGAGCAGCAAATGTTCCTAACCACCAAGCAATCTCCTGTTCTTATTTCTCCCTTGGTTCCTGACAACCAAATCACCAGCCATTCTCTACCCTCACTAGGCAAAGAACTCCTCTACACCTCTAGAATCCAGTTTCTTAAACTGTGAATCAGGACTCCCTGTGGGGCCACATAATTGAATGTCGGTGTCTTCATGAAAAATTTAGCAAAATACACAAGTAATTCAAACTTAAATGCACTGGGAATTCAAGGTGCTCCGGCAGGGCTCGCCTGTGCTGCACGGAGGCTTTCACTACCGCCGTGGTTCAGAACACACAGCTTGGCGCTTCAAACTGCTCATGCTATCACATCACAGGTGTCAAAAGTGTCTGACACACCCAGTCTTGGATACAAGACTACCCCGGGTTATGGAACTGATGTTTTTATTAAATGTTTCTGCTCTTAGAAAAACTTAATTACAACCCACCCCCATTTTTAGTATTTTTTTTTAACCATCATTCCTTACCATGTGGTAAAATTAGTATATCTTTGGATTAGACTGTTGGGCTGTTCAATTCTAAAATTGGCTTTCTATGTGTATTTGAACATGCATGTGTGTGTGTGGTGTGTGTGTGAGTGCACATGAATTTGGGTGGACATGCTGTGTGGAAGCTGGAGATCAACCTTGGGTATCATTCCTCCGAGGTCATCCATGTTGGGTTTTGTTCTGTCTTAGTATTTACTTATTTAATGTGTAGGTGCCCGCTTGTATGTATATACACCATGTGTGTGCATGAGGCTGCAGAAGTCAGAAGAGGACTGTGGATCCCCAGGAAATGGAGCTGCATACCCACTACATGGCCGCTAGGAATCAAACCTAGATCCTCTGGAAGAACCTAAGTGCTCTTAGCCCCTGAGTCATTTTGGCAGCCTCTGTCAATTTTGTTTTATTGAAACAGGTCTCTCAGCAGCCTGGGACTTACTGCCAAAAATGAGCCAGTGAGCCCGAGTAGCCAACTGTCTTTGCTTCCTCCACACTGAGATTATAGTCACATAAGATCATGCCTGGCATTTTAATTTTATTTATCAGCATTAATTACATTTATGTATTAATTGGGTGCACACATATGTGAAAGAAGCCTTTTGGGGCTCTCTTTAACTATCTGTCCAAGGGATCAAATTCAAGTCATCAGGCTTGGTAGCAACTGATTTTACTCATGGAGCCAAGTTGCTGGCTCAGGTCTGGCTTTTTGTAGTTGTTGTTGTTGTTTTTTGAGACAGGGTTTCTCTGTGTAGCCCTGGCTGTCCTGGAATTCACTCTGTAGACCAGGCTGGCCTCGAACTCAGAGATCCCCTGCCTCTGCCTCCAGAGTGCTAGGATGAAAGGCGTGTGCCACCACCACCTGGCCAGGTCTGGCTTTTACGCAGGTGTTGGGGATTGAACTAAGATCTTTGTGCAAAAAGCAATTTACTGGATGATCCCACTTCCCAGCTGCTACACCTCTGAGGATCCCCAGTGTACCCAAAGGAACAGACCTGGTGAGGAAGGCTTCTGTACATCTGGGGAACTGGCAAGGTGCTCTCAGAGAGGGAGGCAACCCTTCAACTAAATTCTACATGACTCATGGGACAGGGTACCAAGTGGTTGAAGAGAACATTCCTACGAGTGGTGACTGCTTGGCAAAATTGTCACGGCTTGTAGGGCAGACTCACATGGCTGGCCCTGCTGGGACCTAAGGAGGTCAGGAGCAGGTGACAGGTCAGGAAGAGGTGACAGGGTCTTCCTCTAATGCTGTCTACACTGTGGGAAGAGGGCACCAGAGTCAGGCGAGATCTCCATTCCCAGCTTACACTTGCCCCAACCTGCTGCTACTTGTGGGTATGTTTGAAGGGTGGTTAAGGTTAAAGTGAGAGTTGGGAACTGTGCCCAGGGCCAAGTGCCCCAAAGATGAAGGATCCAAATTGAGGGGTTAAGGAACAAGGTCGTCTCTCATGCTGAGGTGTCCCAAGAACTCAGCTTTTTGAAGGCCAGGACTCTTACTTCCAGGAGGGAGTGAACGGATACAGGTAAGGCTGGGAGAGGACCATGCCAGCTGCTGATGGAATGTCTTTTCACCCTTACCCCACTTCTAAAGCAGCTAGAGACCCAGCAAGAGCTCACTGTGCAGACCACTTCTCAATGCACAGACAGACATGCCTCACCAGCCCAGTACATTTCCATGGAGACTAGCCATCTATGTATCAATCAAAAAAGATAAGACCTCAGGCCAGCAAAATGGTTTAGTGCGTAAAAGGTGCTTATGGACAAGCTTGATGTCCTGAGTTTGATCCTTGGTGAAGGATAGAACAAAGTCCTGCAAGTTGTCCTCTGACCTCCACATACATGTGGTGGCATGCACATACCAACAGCCCACCCCATCCCCAAAATAAATAAATGTTAAAAGCTATTAGAAAACAAGGCCTCAAAATCATTCCCATGCAAACAAAATCCTGAACACTGCAGTCCCCTAAAAGGAGAACGTGAGCCTCTGCAGCTCTAATTCAAGGTCAGACAAAGGAAAAAGAATGACAAGCCCAAGGCAGGGGCAGGAAGAAGCTGGCAAACCTGGTAGGTTCCACAACAGCACCCTGTTGCCTGCCCTGGGAGCCAGGGCCACTTCATAACGGGGTGGAGGGACTTCCTGCTGGGTGTGGTGACCCTGGGAGCTGTGTTATAAGGACATTTAGTGTGGTAGGGCAGCTACTGCCATCTGACTCACCCTCAGATTGAGTGACAAGCCCTGGACTGAACACCACCATACTCGGGACCAGAAACTGTAGGCTCTTTACTGCCCAGAGACAGGCAGGAGAGAGCAGGTGATCACAACAAAAGGCTCTGACTTTCCTGGGCAGACTGAGCCCACAGCTGCTGCATTCCTCTTCCTGGGTCCCCAGGTGGAAGCTGCTACTAGGAGCTCCTGTCTGAGGGTCCACTCGGACAGCAGCCTGTGAGTTCTTGGGAAGGCACCTGCTTCACCAGTTTGTACCCACTGGCTAGAGCATGTACACTCTAGCTTACAACCGAGTGGGAAACCAGGCTGCACTGACTGTATGGCCTTGGGCAGGTCTCACCTTGGTTTCCTCATCTCTGAAAACAAGGGCAATCATGGTGACATCATCAAACTATTGCAAAAAGGAAATGATGAGGGAGAAAGGAAAAAACCTGCAGCTTGGGTGGGCAGGCAGCAACTCTGGGAAGGGCAGGGAGGAGAGGACCGTAAAAAGAGCACAGGGCTATAGGCCCTGACAGATTGCACCTACAAAGGTCACAGTGGGCTTTCACTCCCATGGGTTTTCTGTGATGCTCTCAACAAACCTCTGAGCACGGAAGGCACTGTCTGTCCTAATGCCCACTTCATCCACCATATTAGATGGTGCCTTGGAAGGGCTGGAGAGATGGCTCAGCAATTAAAAGCACTGGTTGTTCTTCAAAAGGATCTGGGTTCAACTCCCCAGCAACTACATGGTGGCTCAAAACTATCCATAATTCCACTTGTAGGGGATCAGGCACCCTCTGCTGGCCTCCATAAGGACACCAGACATGGTATGGCAGACTGGGATCACTAGGCCAGAGGTAGGTTAGAGCAGGAGCCACAGCCCCCTGTGGGTATAGCTTAGTCTCTAGAGGTTTGTGAACAGAGAAAAAGAATGAAAGGCTAGCAGCAGGGAGAGGAGCAAGGAAGCAGGAGATAAGGCCCAGTGTAAAAGCTGGAACTGGTTCAAAGTCAGGCAGGAAAAGCTGCGGAGAGATGGGAGGAGGCAGCGAGGCTGAGATGCTGTTGGTTGACTCACTGGAAAACGAGGGCACCTTGGACAGAGGTGGCTGTGCTAAGGGGACACAGGGAAAGGGTGTGGCAACCTTCAGGCAGACTAGAGATGAGGCCTGATGTGTGTGCAGAGGCTGAGGGACCCATGCTGGCACTGGTCGCAGAGGAAATGGCAGGGCTAAGGCCACTGTCCCCTGAGAGCCAGTCCTGCTCCTGTCGGCAGCACATGGCCTTGGCCCTGGGGTCACTGATATCCTGTCTGTGCTGGAGGAACATGGGGAGCTGGCCTCAGGCCAAGTCAGCTCTTGTTCTTGACAGAAGTGCAAAGGACGCGGCAGGTAACTCCTCCAGCATACTTCCTTTATTAGTGCACAAATATTGACCGGATCCCTGGTGCTGGGAACTGCATTGCAAGCTGGGAGCCAAGGAGAAAAAGAACAAGCACACACGGAGAAGTCAGTGACAGGGATTCTTTCCTGCGGTACTACCTTCTGGGCTCCAGGGTGAACCGCTACACATGCGCACAGATCAGGTTTTAGAAGGTACAACTTTCTGGAGAAAAATCTAGATTCTTTTGGATTCTTGGAGGGCAGGGGTAGGGGGGGTGTGAAACATGGACTCAGAAGGGGAAGGGATGGAATCAACAGAATGGCAGGAGGGCAGTGCCTGTCTCGGTGGCTGGGGAGGGTTTCCAAAGTATACCTAACTTGTCCTGCCAGTTAAAAAATGAATGGGAGAGGGCAGGGGCCAGAGAGAGGGCAGAACAGGGAACAACTGGCACAGCTGAGTGAGCACAGGTCCCTCCCAGTGCCCAGGGCTTCACCTTTACCAGTGGCAGCAGGAAGAAATCAACTGGAAGGTTAGGCAGAGGGCACAGCAAAAATCACAGTCCCCTTTCCCTTTACAGACAGCCAGACTAGACCAGTTCATCCGGGCAGCCCCAGACTCTGACAGGCTCCACTTGGTGCTCCCTATAGGAAGCCCTGAGGTATACAGGAAGCCTATACCACATGGACTTGGACTGGGCAGGGACACAGGCAAATCCTGATATCCATCTTCATTTGTGGTAGGGCTGTAAGCAAACTGCAGGATCCTTTTGAGACAGGTGGCCCTGGTGGTCCTTTAGCAGGGGCACTTGAGGCTTAAGTAAAGGAAACCATGTCCACTGTCCAATGAAATCGTTCTGTTCCATGATGCCTACTGTGGAAATGCTTACTGTGTCTACTGACATCCTGGCAAGGTCCAAATCCTGCTGACCAACAGTGATGGGCCAGGCTCATACCTGACCCTTGTGGCATTCTTCCTAGGGAATCAGCGTTCCCTCACTCTCACCCATCCAAAACCCCTGTCAAGAAGACCCCAGAAAGCTGACAGCCAGATGAATTCCTGGAACCACAGCAGACTTAAGTACTTAGGACTCTGGACCCAGAAACAGAAACTCACCTACACCCGTCATGGCCAAAACAATTGTTTTAGGGCTCGCTCATACATATATACAATGTGTGACAGTTACATTGAGCAGAGGTTGGCATACAACAAGTGCTGAGCCAATACTAGGTGAGCAAGTCACTGGGGAGGCTGGGGACAGTGCTGATGTCTAAGCCTCCCAGCACTGCATAAATGGAGAACTGAGGCTTAGCGATACCTGACAGTCAAGCCAACCCACCTATCCCACTGAGCAGAGCCCAAAGCAAGGGGCTATGCTTCTAGGTGTCTGTCTACACATTAGGTCTTTTTACCATAGCCATCTGTTCCTGTGTCTCATCTACTCTACACTCCCACCCAAAAGCTCTCCTTCTCTCATGCAATACTAACCTTTCCTGTGTCTAAAAAAGTATTATGTGTGCGTGCTTGTGTGTAGGCCAGAAGACAACCTTGGGGGAAAATGCTGTTTCTCATTGACCTGGTACTTATGAACTACACTAAACTGACTGACCAGTGAGCCCCAGGAATCCTCCTGCTTCTGTTTCCGATCTAGAATCCAAGAGTGAGCTACTACACTGGCTTCTATGTGGGTTCTGGGGATCAAACTTTGGTTCCTATGCTTGCACGGCAAGCACTTTCCTGACCGATTTCCCCAGCCTTGAGACAGGGTGGCATGTATCCCAGCATGGTCTTGAACTCTATGTAGCTGAGGCTGACCTTGAACTGCTGATCCTCCTGGCTCTATCTCTACTTCCTAAGTACTGGGATGATAGGCCTGCACCACCACACCTGGCTTTATGCTTTTCTGGAGGTTGAACCTAGGGTTCTGTGAACGATAGGCAAGCACTCTATCAACTAAGCCACATCCCCACCTCAATCTTGCCTGATTCTTGAGAGAAAGCATAAGGTGGCACATAGCCGGGTGCAGTGGCACATGGGCAGGCAGAGCCAGGCAGATCTCTGTGAGTTCAAGGCCAGCGGTCTGCTACTCAGAGAAACTTGTGTTGAAAAACCAAAAAGGAGGAGGAGGAGGAAGAAAGAAGAAGAGGAGGAGGAGGAAGCAGCAGCAGAAGAAGAAGCAGAAGGAAGAAGAGGAAGCAGCAGCAGCCGGCATCACATTAGGGTCCTAATGATTAAGAAGTGAGCTCTGCAGAGGTTAGGAGCACTGGATGCTCTTCTAGAGGTCCTGAGCTCAATTCCCAGCAACCACATGGTGGCTCACAACCATCTAACTGGGATCTGATGCTCTCTTCTGGTGTTCATGAAACAGAACACTGACTGTCTACATTAAATAAATAAATAAATAAATAAATAAATAAATCTTTTTTTTTAATTAAAAAAAAAGTAGGGTCTACTGAGAGCTGGATGCAAATGTTCATGTCTGTCTTGTTTTTTTCTACTTGTGAGTGACAACAGTATGTAGGGTAACTTACTTAACTGAGTAATACTGACATTACTGAATGTAATCAATTTTATCCAATAAACCACTGCAAACATTTTAAAGGTCAGCATTCCTTCCTGTTTTCATGGATGAGCATATCAGAGGCACAGTTTAATTAAGTAACTCATTCAGAGTCACATGGCCTGAGGGTTGCCAGGGCCCCATGGGAGGGCGGCCTTCAAGCCTTGGCTGCTTCCTTCAAGTGCTACTCCTTGCTCTGGCCCAATTCTTGCCCTGACATGGCACACAAAGCTAGTCTCCTGGAGTCTCTCCTTCTCTCCCTCCCCTCTCTGTCTCTTTCTCTCACACACAATATAGATAGATAGATAGATAGATAGATAGATAGATAGATAGATAGATAGATAGATAGATCGATTGATCGATAGATCAATCGATCTATCTCCTGGACTGACCTGGAACTCTCAATGTAGACCAAGGTAGCCTTGAACACGTAGATATCCACCATGCCTGGCCTCCCTATTAGACCCCCAAATCACTCTTTGACACATCACAGGGTTGAGAGCTCTTTTGATACATCCAGAGAGATATAAGGCAACTACCAAAAGCCCCAGACACGATCATTTCTTGGGTAGAAACTACAATTCTGAAAGTCACAAGTAACTAGAATAATTCACGTGGAGGTAATTCAGGACAGTGCTTCTCATAAATGGTAACTGGGACTATGACGTAGTTCAGCCTGCTGGGCACAGTCCAGAGGGCCAGCTTCTGAGTGGAACAGACACAGGAATGTGAGGGCACAGCTGAGACCCACACTACAGAGCCAAGTTCGCTACGTCAGCAACCCCATGCTTATAAATGGCTAAAGACTTGATGGGCTGGGGCTGCCCAACACAACTGTGTGTAATATTTTTCCAGCTTAATTTTGCTATGGAAAGTTTACTATTAAACAAAAGCAACCAGGAAATCCAGCTGCAAGCAGCTCAATATCTTGGCTATGCTAACCCTAAACCAACCCCAAAAACCCTAGTCAGTATCTTAGAACTTTTACAACTTCAACAGCATCCTACCTCCTACATTTCTGGGGCACAAAGAGAGGGCCAGCTGAGGCCTGCACCCCTTTGTAACCTGGACTACACACCAAGGTCTGGTCCCTAAATTAGCAGAAACACCTCCATTATGCAGGGCTAAAATTTCCAGCCAAGATGCTAACTGATGCTAAACAGTGAGATCATTTCTCCCACCTTCCTACCTGGCCTTACTTCTCCTTTTCTTGGAGGGGGAAGCTGTCCCTGCTGCAAAGCAGAGCTCCTAGCTGTCAGGACTTCCTCACCCGCTCTCAGCCTGAGTGCCAGTGAGCTGATCACAAAGCCCTGAGGAGCCTGCAGGTTGCAAGACTTCTGGAGTGGGTGACAGCTTCATGTGGAAGGTGCCTGGGACCCCTTCTGGTACTTCCTGCTAGATAGCCAGGGTCACCAGGAAGGGTCAACTGATTAGCTGTGGGGCTGGTGCAGCTACCCAGAATCTCTGTTGCTGATGACCATAAGCTGAGAGCTAGGCCAGGCTTGAAGAACACATGGCTTCCCAATCCTCCACAAGCCCTAGCTGATGCAGAGGCTGAGCCAGGAGGGATGTGAGGACCATCTCCCCAGTTCTTACTGTGCTAGGATCCTATGCAAATAATAGGCAAGGACCCAGAAACCTCGTGGCCCTGCAGATGACACCCTTCCACCTCCCACACACACCCGAGCCAGCTCTCTTTCTTACACCATTTCTGGATCCTCCCAAGCAGTCCCTTGACAGCTGCCAACAGCTTTCACTCTTGTTGGGCAACAGAGGCATCAATGACAATAGCATTTAGGACATGGGCACCATCAACTGTTGAAGTAGGGTGTCTAAAAGGATATACACATTAAAGCCTAGAGCTCATTTGCACAAGATGTACCTTGACCTTCACATGCATGAAGTGGCACAAGTACCCTTCTAAATAATAAACTTGTTTTTTGTTTAAACAGGATATATATCAGCTGGCAGAGCACTTCTAGCAAGGAAGAAGCCCTGGCTTCGATGCCAAGTACCACATAAACCAGGCCTGAGTGGCACATACCTGTAATCTCAGAAACAGAGGAGAAGCAGGAGCATCAAGAATCCAAGGTCATCCTCAGCTACAAGAGACACTGTCTCAAAACAAAACAAACAAACCCAAACCAAAACAACAAACAAAAAAAAAACAACCCCAAAAAAGGAGTGTGTGACCACTCAGGAGGTAAAAAGAATGTGCCATACAAATCTGATTCCCTGAGTTCCACAGGTCCATAGAGGAGGGAACTGACTTTTTTGTGTTTTTTGTTTTTTGAGCCAGGGTTTCTCTGTGTAGCCCTGCCTGTCCTAGAACTCACTTGTAGACCAGGCTGTCCTCAAGAGATCCCCCTATCTTTGCCTCCCAGGTGCTGGGATTAAAGGTGTGTGCCACCAGTGTTTGATGAGAACTGACTTTCTTAAAATAAATTGATCTCTAACCTCACACAAGAGACATGGTACCCCCATCTGGCCAATGCTATGGCTAGGACATTAGGGCTTCCAGTGTCCATCTTCTTCAAAGTTTAGTATCAACCCAAACCCCAGTTTTACTCCCTACAGGCTGCTGACTAAGCTCCAGCAGCGGATGCCTGTGTTAAATGGTGGTAATCCCACTGACCTCATGAGCCCCCAGAAGCTCATCCTGCTTGGTATCACCAAAAGGATCGGAGTTGAACATGACACACCAAGACCAAGCTCTCAACACAAAGAAGGTTTATCTGCCTCAGAGGGACAGAGGGCAGGGGGACGAAGACAGGAGGAGACAGAGGATAGGGGGAGGGGGAGGAAGAAAACAAGGAAGAGGGAAAGGGATATTTATCCCAGAGGGACAAAGGATAGAGAGGAGACTTGGCCTATAGGCAAATACCGGTTTATAAAGGGGAAGGATTTTCCCTTAATTGCCCTTTAATTAGGGCAGCCAAAAGGGGGCTTTTGATTGCTGGACTTCAATATTTTACTAGCTAGACCTGGTGGTCAGTCTCAGGGGTTGAGAATGGCCAAATAAGAGGACAGATCTTTGTGGCTAGCTTTAGAAATGTAATCTAACAGTTTAGCAAGGAGGGAATGGGGAGGGCAAGAGCTGCCAGAGCCATGTTTGCCGTGCTTGGCTGGCTGGAGCCCTTCAATCACTCTGGCCTGGAGGCTTTTAAATAGCGCTGGACTTGTCCAAAGGCAAGTCTGCTTTTCCCTAAGAAAAATCTCAGCCCGGCCAACTCCCACGCCCATTTGCCTGAGCCTTGTCATCTGGCCATGGTGACAGGAACTGAGGTGAATTCAGAGAGCTGAGGGCAGGTGAGGAGACAGTAAGTGTATAGTCACCACATGGCATCAACACCACAGGGGTCTGGTATGGCAGGAACCTGAGAGGATGAAGCCCGCATCCATCTGTAGCCATGTGGGCGCGGCACGGATTGCTAGGGTCATGGGAAGGTACAGGAATGGTGAGATCAAATCCTACATCCAAGCAGAGGAAACAGGACAACTTCCAAAGACACAGGTGCAGTGGGAAGGCTCTGCTGGACAGGATGCAGAGTCAGCTTAAGCCAGAAGACAGGCAGGTGGCAACAACGTAAACACTGGTATTTATGAAGCACCTTTAACAAGAGCCAAGAAAAATGGTCACTGGTTGAAGGCACTTAAGTAACAAGCTCAATGTGTATTAGGAGAGCCACTCAAGCAGAGTGGAACCAGGTCTCTCCCCGTCTGTTTGTCTGGATAGGCCTTTTTAACAGTACAGTGCCACTTTCTGCTGGCACATCTATTCACACTTCATCTGTGGACACACCAGGCTCTCTACACCCAGGGTCCGGCATCATCCCATCCCAACAACCTGGTTCAGACAACTAGGGCACCTACTAGTCTTAACTCACGGCTCACAGCAAATAAAGCTGGGCCAACCTGATTACTGACTGCATCACATTTTCAAAATTCTCAAACGGCCATAGCCTGGGTCTCCTGCATAACAGCAAGAGAGTTAGAATCACGGCCCATTCTTAGACCAAGTGAAAAGAAAACCACCAAGCTGCCGTGCTGCCAAGGCCTCAGACACTGTCTAGCTCAGGAGGAACTGGACCCCGCTGCCAGAAGAACCTGTGATAAACAGTACCTACCTAATTAGAAGCTTCTGGCCAAGAACTGGGAACAAGCATGCTTAATGGCCTGCCTACTTCCCAGGATCTAATTCTAGCACAGTCTGGCTTAGAAGTCCAAGTCAGAGCACAACCCTTGTCAAGAAGATGAACCAGAGGAGGAAGTGGCCAACTGTCTAAGGGCTACTGTGGTCACCATAGTGGGCTCTGGACACAGGCAGGTAGGAGCAGAAGAAAGAGAGAACCCACTAGAGTGATGTAATGTCTCAAGGGCTATGGTGGGTTCAGATGAAGTACACAAGAGAAGTGCAGACACCAGACTAGACCTCAGGTCTCATTTCTGTCTACCTTACCATGTCACTTGGAACTGGGAGGAAAAGAATGGTCCAGGTTATCCTCAGTGGTGTGGGTCAGAGGTTAACCTGGGCTACCAGAGGTTCTGGGATTACAGGGCGAAGGCAGCTCTCTCTCTCTTAAAACACTTGCTGGAGCTGGAAAGATGGCTCCGAGGGTCGAGCACACACTGCTTCCAAAGGACCTGGATTTGGTTCTCAGCACCCGCATGAGCCTCTAATTCCAGCTCTGAGGGAACGGATACCCTTTCTGGTTTTGGAGGGCAACTGCTCTCACGTGCACACCCCACAGCCCTATGGGAATGCGCAGTACTGAGAACTAAGAACTGAAGCAGAGGCTGGCAGAGCACTGTGACTTCAAGGTCAAGGCCAACCTGGTCTGCTAGTGAGTTCCACACTACCCAAGTCTAAATAGTGACACCCCCAACCCCCGTTTTTAAAGATAAGGTCTCACTTTGTAGCTCTAGTTAGCCTGGAACTTACTCTGTGGATTAGGCTAGCCTTGAACTCGCAGAGCTCTACCTGCCTCTGTCTCCTGAGTGTTGGATTAAAGGCCAGTGCCACCACAGCCAGTGAAAAAACAAATCTTTAAACAAATACACAGACCATTTGATTTTCATTTAGAATCAGCCAGCATTGATTCCTGTTGCTTGGAATGAAGA
>JAQQSO010004594.1:0-12657 GCA_028658305.1 Pachyuromys duprasi | reverse complement strand
GTATAGCAATGTATCAAAGCAGATATTAAGACTCACAATTAAGCCCTTGGCAGAGGGCAGGAAGTAATAATAAAAATAGGGGAAGTTAGTAAGACTTGGGGAGAACAAGAGCTCCACAAAGACCAAACTGAGCAGGGCACAGGGGTCTTATATGAGACAGTTTCTCCAACCAAGGACCATATATGGATATGGCCTAGAAACCCCGCTCAGATGTGGCCCATGATAGCTCAATGTCAAACTGAAGACCCTAGTAAGGGAAACAGGGACTGTTTCAGTCTTGAACTTGATGGCTGGCTCTTTGACCCTCCCCCATACACGCCAGGAATTAACAGCCTGGCTAGATCCCAGGGGAGGACATTGCAGCCAGCCCTGAGGAGACAAGAGGATCTGGGGTCAGATGGAAGGGGAAGAGATCCTACCCTGTTGGTAGACTTGGAGGGGGCGGGGAGGAGATCAGGGAGGGTTGGGGAGGGTGGGAGGGAATGAGGGAGGGGGCTACGCATGGGATGCAAAAAACCTAACCTAACCTGTGATTGATATAAAAATAAATAAATTTATAAAAAAAGAAATAAAACAGTGTACTTTCTATGTATATATAATTATATAATTAAGAGTGTGGGTTATTGGATTACCACTCTCAACCCCTTGCGAATACATTAACCATTCTTGCCATTGTTCTAGTACCCACAGTGTCCTTCCCTACTGTCTCAAGCATGCTAGAGAAATGGGAGGCGATATTTACTGTGGTGCTTTAGCAATTGTCGCTAGGTTTTCCATCCTTCTTTATGCTTTTTATGTTACAAGAATAGCATATTAAAAAAAAAAAAGGTTTGTTGGTATTGGATCCTAGAATGAAGAAACATGCAGAAAAAAGTGAAATATAATGTATAGCTAACATACAATTAAAAAGGAAGGTTTCATATACATTTTTAAAAGATTTGTTTGTGGGGAGGAGGATTGGGGCGGGTATGTGTGGGTGAGTTTATGTGCGCCCTATCAATGCAGATAGTGTCAGAGACCAGAGTGCATCAAGGCCCCTGGAACTGAATTTACAGGCAGTTGTGAGCTGTCTGATGTGGGTGCTGCAAAACAAACTTAGGTCTTCTGTAAAAGAAGTAAGTGCTCATATCTGCTGAGCCATCTCTCTAGCCCCTACTATACTTTCTTTCTGCTATGATGAAAAGAGATTTGCAGTTGTTTATTAATATGGCATTGCCTTGCAAATACTGACTGATATGAATTTAAACAGCATACATATTCATGTACATATATACATACGATCTAAATAGGATATTTTTCTGAAGAAACCCACATAATGATAAGGAAGTGCATGGTACATGCATCTATAAAAGCCAATATTGTATGTGTAATCACCAACTGCAGCATATTGAAGATAAAATTAGATCCATTTTAACCACAAAAATAAAATTTTATTTTTCTCTGCCACAAAGGCTCTTCATCCTTTGAAACCAAATGCATATCCTCCACACATTTGTGAAAACACATCTGAAATATTTAAAGCAAGATGCAATATTAGTTGTTTTGGTTATCCTGAGACAATTACCCACGTCCCCCCCTTTGGCTAGCATTGTAGAACAGATGTCTTCTGTATCTGCCAGCATAAGAAAGATGATTTCCACAGCTAGTGCACACCAGGGGCATTGTCACTGCTGTTGGTGTCTCCTGGAGTCTGTGCTGAGGCATATGATGCCAGATATCCAGGGAGCTGATGTCTGCAAGAACAGCACAGACTGTGTCCCTGCTAAAGCGGCAATTGCTAACTCATCTGCTATCACCGATGTTGTTATCCCATTAGATCCTTCAGAAATTTAGACAAAATAGCTCATTACTTCAATATTCTCTCTCTCTCCCTCTCTCTCTCTCCACACTTTTCACTCCTTCTAACTCATTTTATCATTATGTCCTTCCCCTTATCTCTTTCCCTCTTTTCCACTCTCTTTCAGAAAGAAATGAATAATTCTAAGAAATAGATAATTCTAGGCAATGGATAATTCCATTTAAAGGGCTCTAACAGGCCCGAGCATGGACAACATAGTGACATCAGGTCTTGTCCTTCCTCCTTTCATCTCCCTTGGTAAACCATTAGATTATATTCCTAAAGCTAGCCATCAAGGCCAAGTTTCCTATTTGGCCAGCCTTATTCCTGATGCTGAACACAACATCCAACTATACAAAACATGAAGGTTCAGAAATCAAAAATCCTCATTCGACTACCCCAATAAAAATACCCAGTTAGAAATAACTAACACATTAGAATTCAAACTAACACAGATCACACTACTTCCCTATTAAAAATAACACTTGCAAAGCTATTTGCTGTTGTTTCTTCCCAGTTCAGATTCAGCCACCATGTCTCTTTACCTTGCTTAATGTACACCTTGCCCTTTGTGAAACATTTGCAGAAATCTGACAAGTGTGTGTGTGTGTGTGTGTATATGTGTGTGTGTTGAAACCCCATTCCTATGATGTTAAGTATTGAAGATAGAATGATAAATAAGAATCACTGTGAGTATTCAAGAAGCATATTGTTTATGGATGCAACTAAAAAGTATGTTGGACATTGTAATTGAGCTAATTCTAATATAGTATATTAGCCTAATGATAAAGGAGTAATGAGTAATGGTAATTAGGTAGCTTTTCCTGGAAAATAACATATAATCTTAAATATATGCATTAAGGGAATTATTACATCAAGTACCCACACACAAATAAAATCCCAAAAAGAAACAAAGGAAATATAATTTTTGAAAGGTTAGATCCAAGGAGAAACTTGCAAGTTCAGAGAACTGGAGGTGAAGATCACATAGGTGACAGCGTGAAGTGCACACAAGTTCTGAGTTCAGAACGAGATGGCAGCATAGCACATGCCTAAGACTGTCCTAACATAGCAGTTATTCAGGATGAATGAATGAATGAATAAATGAGTGAATGAGCAAGGTGACTATATACATAGTTAAGTCTATATTAACACTTAGTACCTAAAGAAAGGCATAATTTCTTTATTTCTCTTCAGGATTGTGGGGGAGTGTGGGCACTTGATGTGATAAACACCTTAATGCATATATTTCAGTTTAAATATGCTGTTCTCCTAGAAAAGCTACTCTAATTACTATCACTCAGCTAATTACTATTATTCATTATAGGGCTCATGATGAGGGAAGAAAGAAAGATAAAAAGAAAGAAAGAGGAAAAAAGAGAAAAAGAAGAGAGAGAGAGTAAGAAGAGGATGATTGCATGCCAGACATCGGAGGTGAACTTACCACATAGTAATAGTTCCTTAGGAAGAAAAAAAATGGATGAATGAAGGAGTGATTACAAACCATATACCAAAGGTTGAGCTAACTAATGCATAGAAATCATTGGGATGAAGGAGTCTGAATGAATGAATGAATGAATGAATGAATGAATGAATGAATGAATGAATGAATGAATGAGCAAACTGTGAAAGTCTAATAGTAGCAAGACCATGAAGGCCATAGTATTATACTTCAAGTATCAGTTAGTGTCATTTGAGAAGTTAATAAGAGTCTCAAAAGACATAATTCAAATACCTTCTGTTGCACTTAGAATGATTTTCATTGACAAAAAAAGGCAAAAGGATGAGATAATTCTGCTTAAGAGATCATTGTAACTGTCAGCTAATATATGGAACAACTAATAATTATTTTATATTTACTGTGAGTCTGATATTATTCTAAATGTTTTAAATGCATAATCATTTTTCATTAAAATTATTATTATGAATGGTTATAATTTATTAGCTTTGTATTCCAGTTGTAGCCCTTCTTTTGTCTCTTCCCAGTCTCACCCTCCCTCCCTCCTCTTCCCCTAGTCCACTGATAGGAGGGGAAGTCCTCCATCCCTACTGTCTGACCCTAGCCTATCAGGTTCTATCAGGACTGCCTGGGTTCTCTTCCTCTATGGGCTGGCAAGGTCACCTCACCAGGGAAAAGTGATCAAGGAACAGGCAACTGAGTTCATGTCAGAGACAGTCTGTTCTCCTCTTACTAGTGAACCCACACGGAGACTAAGCACTCTGTGAGCTACATCTGAACAGGGGTTTAGGTCCTCCCTATGCATGGTCTTTGGTTGATGCATCAGTCTCTGCAGTCCCACTTGGCCCTTTTGTTGTTGTTGTTGCTGTTGTTTGTTTTGTTTTATATTTGGCTTTGTTGGTCTCCTCGTGGGGCCACTGTTCCTTCCAGGCCCTTTTATATCTCCCTTCTTCCATAAATATTCAAACTAAAAATGGGGTACAGGGTTAAACAGAGAATTCTCAACAGAGGAATACTGAATGGCAGAGAAGAAATGCACATCATCCTTAGTCATCAGGGAAATGAAAATAAAAACTGCTCTGAGGTTCTACCTCACACCCATCAGAATGGCTAAGATCAAATACTCAAGTGACAACACATGTTGGGGAGGATGTGGAGAAAGGAGAACCATCCCCCATTGCTGGTGGGAATGTAAACTTGTACAATCACTTTGGAAATCAATCTGTTGCTTTCTCAGACAATTAGGAATAGTGCTTCCTCAAGATCCAGCTATACCACTCGTAGGCACATATCCAAAATATGCTCAAGTATCCAAGAAGGACAACTGCTCAACCATGTTCATTGCAGCTTTATTCATAATAACCAGATTCTAGAAACAACCTAGAAGTCCCTCAACCAAAGAATAGATATAGAAACTGTGATACATTTACACAATGAAATACTACTTAACCATTAAAAACAATGACATCATTAAATTTGTAGGCAAGTGGATGGAACTAGAAAAGATCATCTTGAGTGAGGTAACCCACAAGCAGAGAGACATGTTTGTACGTGGATAACAGACACATAATATAAGATAAACATACTAAAATCTACACAACTAAAGAAGCTAAACAACAAGGAGGACCCTAGGGAAGAGACTTCATTCTCATTCAGGTGGGAAAACATGATAGACATCAAAAGCGCTAGAAGAGCAGGATCTGGACTGAACATACCACATATGTCCTCTGAAAGACTCCATCAAGCATGGGATTGAAGCATAGTCTCATGTGATTAAAAACAATTGTAAAATAGATAGCAATTTTATGCCTTTTAGAGGAGATGAGTGTGAATCATAAAGTTAAGACGTCTCCTCAAGACCACAGAGCAAATTAATTGATAGGTATCAGTACCAGATTCAAAGCTTTGTAACCCTGCTCAAGATTCATTAATTCTCTTATAATATTCTATAGCACAAGAAAAATTGTAGCTACTTATTATTTTATATATAAAATTAATGACAGAAATGCCCAAAGAAGTTGTAAAGGAAGAAAAATTAAAATAAACATGGAAGTGCATTAAGTGAGCAGAATAGGAACAATAAAAAATTCAAAGGTGTTGCATGACTCTAACACCAACTCTCAAGGAGGCAGAGGCAGACATATCTCTGTGAGTTTTAAATCAGACAGGTCTACAAAGTGAGTCCAGAACAGCCAAGTTTACACAGAGAAACCCTGTTTCAGAGAAAACGAAGTTTCAAGGGTGAAATTCAAGTTTATAGCTTGAGATGGTAAGGAAGCACCAAAGGATGCTGAGTGTGGAGAGAAATTGGGACACATGTAAGTTTTAATGTGATCTCAGCTGATGTTGAATAGGTACTTAAGATACTGGAGTTGATGGAAATCTGGAATGCAGATTAGATACATGTCATCAACTTCAGCTGGTCATTAAAGTGAATGAGTATGTACTCATTTAAAGACTATACACTAAGAAGGGAGAAAGAATGTAATTATGATGTACATGGAAATCAAAAGTTCCAAAAACAAAACAAAACAACACTGATGAGACATCTCAGGAGAGTATGGTATCATAAAAGCCAGAGAATCAAGTATTTGAAGGGAAAAGTAGCCAGTAACAGCTGAGATGTCAAATAAGAAAGAATTATACTGTCCAATGGATGTAACAGCAAGGGAGTGACTAGGGAGTGTGAAAAAAAGGATAGAATTTTACTGGTATGATGAGATTTGGGGGTTATACGAGATATCCCAAGTGAAGCTGACTTTTGCTTAAAAAATGCAAGTAATAGATAAGAACAGTTCAGTATAAAAGAAAATAGTAAATAAACATCACCATATAAGCATAGGAAAAGAATAGGAAAAGAATTTCTGATTTGGATTCAGTAGCTCAGACCAAGGAGTGAGAAATGTGACTTAACGAAATTTCTGTACAGCAAAGGCTACCACCATTTGAATGAAAAAGCAGTCTACAAAAAAAAAAAGAAAAAGAAAAAATCTTTACCACCTATACATTTGACAGAAGATTGGTACAGAATATACAAAGGCCTCAAAATCCAAACACTAGCAAAACAAATGACTTAATTAAATATTGGGCAATGGAAGCGTATAGGGTGTTCACAGAAGAAGAAGATAAATGACTGAGAAATATGTTTAAATTCTCGACATCTTTAGCAATCAGTAATGCAAATTAAAACTACTTTGAGATTTCATCTAATCCCAGTCAGAATGACTGAGATGAAGAAATCAAATGACAACAAATCTACAAATTCATAAATCATGCGATCCAACTATACCATGCCTCAGCATATTCCCCAAAGACTCCTTTCTCCTACAGAGCTATGCACGTCCGTGCTTATTGCTTCTCCATTCACAGTAGCTATAAAATGGAAAAAAGACTAAATATCATCTAGTGAATATCTAGTTCATATACTGATTAATGGAGAACTGATTAATGTGGTACATAACAAGAAGGGATTTTATGAAGCTGTATAGAAAACTGAAGTTATAAAACTCACAGAAAAATGGATGGAGTTGTAAACAGTCATTCTGAGTGAGGTAACTCATACCCAGATATGCAACTACTACATGTTCTCTTTCACATCTGGCTGCTCGATTTGAATATTTAGATAAGCTAATGTAAATTAGAGGACCCATAGAATTCAGGGAACTTGTAAGGGTACACAAAGGGAAGAAAAATTTATGGCAAGGAAGATTGAACATGATGCTATGAAGAGAGTAATGAAACAATGGACCAGGAAGGGTTAAATGGATTGAGAGATGGGAGGGCAGCATAGAGGAGGAAATATGAACAGGTCACTAACACTAAAGACCTTTGAAAGAGCCATATGAAAGCCTATTACAGTAAAAGAATCCTAGAACACGTACACATACATATATAAAATGAATTTAAATGGGTTTACCTTGTAGTGTGAATGATTTCTCTTCTAGACCCATGCCGTAAGCTATCAAATAAATGGTTCCAGATATGGATTACTTCTTTTCCAGTAGGTCACTTGAGTCCTATGGACATTCATTACAGGCTTTTGTCATTTCTCTTGGTTTCCCTCCAAAAACTGGGGTTAAGACCCTATTGCTAAAGACAACATAGAAAGGAGTTGGAGAAATTAAGACCCTATTGCTAAAGACAACATAGAAAGGACCTGGAGAAATTAAGCCGGTACTGACCTGAAAGCTAAATAGCTTTGGCTAGGTTTCATGGTGCTGGAAGTGTAGAGAAGTAGTCAACAATTTTCCCTAACTGTGAACCTTGTTCGCTACGTTGACAGGGTTATGCCCACTGCTACAATGCCATGAAGGTTATGGGAGTATACAACTGCTTTATCATTGGATTTAAAGCCAACTATACAAGATGGAGCTTGTGGTGGTAATGTTAACTGGGTCAAAAGTCTTTAGCTATCAAGGTCTATTATTCTGCTAAATGAGCATCATATTAAACTAAGTGCTTATATTTATATACGCACAAGAAAAGTTTCTCTTTTTCCTTTGCTTACTTTTCTATCTCTTTTTCAGATCTTGGCTAACAAAGACACCCCAGAACTAGTCAACATATCCAGAATAAGGGAATATAGAATACTCACGTTTACATGCACATCACACCTTACAGAAGTGGAGCATAATTTGTAAAGAAGGGGTAGAAAGATTGTATGAGACAGTAAAGCATTATTTGCTGAACTTGACAGAGCCGTTTCATCTCTCAGTGCTCAGAGAAGATCTCACAGTGCTGTGGACTGAATAGCAACAGCATCAAGCCCCAGCATGACTGAGGCTCATGAAGCTTCACCCATAGTAGAGAATCTATTGGCAATTTTAGGTTGCTGATGTAGAGAGAAAAAAATTTCTTTGAGAATGCAGCCCCTTAAAGATTACCCATGCTCCAATAGATGGTCCCAGGAACATACAAACATATATGGGCAATTGTCAATAGATTCTCTGATATGTTTGAGGCTGCATGAGCCTCTCCCCAATGATGCTGGGTTTTTTTTTTTGTTTTTTTTTTTTTGGTTTGTTTGTTTGTTTTACAGCTTGACGATGTACATACGGGTTGTGTATATTTACTTCACAGCCACTATCAGTTCTTGTATGAAATGTCTTTCTCTCCCTTTCCTCTCTTTCATCTTTTACATAAAGGGATATCACCATATAATAAGTGCCATAAGTAAGTGAGGATAAATGCAAAGCTGTTCTCTTCAGCTTTGCAAATCTACAGATTTACAGATAAGGGAAAAGTCCACCTAAGCAGTTATATTAGGAAACTGTATTTGAGAATCTTGTCCTACATCTCAATCTGATATAAAAAGAAAGCTTTAGGGTGGAATTAGAATAGAATGAGACTTCAGAGGACTTGAAGAAGGCCTATGTGCCTTTTGACTATAGTAAAGTCACGAATCATTGGTAGTTAGAACACGGGGTATAGTTGCATCCACTAAAACAGCATTTAGTGTTGTCCTTTTCCGGTAAGCCTCCTATTCATACGCCTGTGTTGACTTCAGTAATTATAAAGAGTAAAATAGCACAACAGTGATCTAAAAATGTTACAAAATAAGGTTGAAAGAAGATTGAGTTTTACCTTGTTTCCCTCTCATTTTTGTATTTTAAGACCTGTGAGAAAGGGTCTTTAAGGAAAGATAACTTGTGGAAGTCAGTTTCCTTTCTCCACCATGTGGGCCCCAAGGAAGCATATCTGGTCCCTTTATTTGCTAAATCATCTCACCAACCCAAGAGAGCACCAATTTTTTTAAGGAGTTTCTGTCAGGAATTCCTTAAAAGTTTGTATCTACAATTTATGGGGACAACATTTACAAATACACATTAGGTTGAAATGTCTATATTTCCCCAGCATACAGATTTCACTGTGAAGTGTAAGCCATGTTGGATCATTCAACTATGTGGTTTTTTAATTGCTTTTTGCATGCCTGGGGAAACACTTGAAGTCAGAGATCATTGTCATTTTCCAAAATATCTGATACAACGGTACACTAATCATTTATGATATGTGTTTTAGAGCCAAAAGTACTCCCTTGGTAGATTGTGTGAAAGCTATAGTAAAATTAAGCAGGAAATGGGGCCTTTCTCATCCCCAGGCAAAAGGCAGGAAAGCTTCACATTGAATGCCTGAAGGCAGCAACTGATGGATTACTACATCTATCAAGCAATCTATTTATAATTATACAGATAACATAAAGGAACAATAAAAGCATTTCTAAACAACAAAACCAACAGACACTTCTACTTTAGGGCATAAATGTATCCAAAGGTCTAATTGTGAGCTTCTTCCTTTTAAAGGATTAATGGTTACAGAAAACTGAATTATAAGCACATAAAAATAAGCATACAGGCAGAAAAGGGAATATTTGATTGAAGTATAACCTTCTTGTTTCACAAGTAATTTGAAATAGAGTGAACAATAAAACCTTAGGTGAAATAAAGGTAAAAATATATAATTGAAAGAAAAGGAGAAAAAAGAACTATCAAAATGTTAAAATTGTTGTTTTTAACTTTAAATTGACTTTTTATTCTTTTTGATGGTATACATATAATTATTTATTATTTATACATTAAAGCCTTCTTTATGTCAATCCTTCAGATAAATTATGAAAAAGCAAGGTGCTATTCCTGCCCTACTGGTGTATTCTGAATTTTTTCCCTTAGAACAAATATCTTTATTCTGAAAATTCATCATCCCTGAGCAAAAAAAAGGAAAATGGAAGTACAGGCAATACATTTTGTAAATGCTGAAACATGTCTGGGAATGAAATACTCTTCTCTTACTGTATCATTGATGGCAAAAATATCTAGCACAAAAAAATTAGAGAGTGCGAACACTATGGGTATTATTAAGTTATTCTTTGAAATTAAGCACTCAGGAAATGGAACAGTTTATATTTTGATATGTTCAGGAGACTCCACTGTTTGATAACCTAATTGCACTGAATCCTGTTTACAGAGAGCAGACAAGGATAAGTATCTCACATTCAAAAACTGATTGTTAGTCCAGTTATTTTTACAGAAAATATTTCATGTTTATTTTTAACAAAATAGTATGCTGTTTTCTCAGAGAATCACAAATTCATACACAAAGGAAATAAAACATTTTTGGGGCAGTGGTGATTGGTTTTATATTTGGTAAGTTATGGCTATTTTGCTGTCTTCCTACTTGGTGTTTATATCTTAACATTTTCAAAATCAATATGAACAGGGAAGACAAATAACTTTTACGTATGTGTTAACCAATCTTTTGAAAGAAAAGGGTAAATAAAACTCATTGAAGATATCAGCACTAAATTATAAAGATGTTATTAAATACTGAAGCTTAAGTTTATTTAATTTATTCTTTCAACAGTTATTGGAAACATGGAATATGCTCAGCACTAAAAGTATGAGTATCTATGTGTCTTTAGTGATGCCACATGGCAAATTTCCTCTTCTTACATAATTCAGAGTCAGATGGAAGGGACATAAACACAGGCCCACACAGATAAAGCCTGGATAGTCCAGTTTGTGTAATTGCTTTGTAGACAAACAAGAGACACTTTATAGCAATGATGTAGCATATGAGAGACTTGTGTGTGGAAGGAGACCTGTGTGAGATGACAAAATGTTCTTTGAGGAGAAAATTACAAGAAGCAACTCTGGAGGCAAGAGCATTCTAGGAAGAAAATGCAGTCTTTTGAAGACTAACAAATAGAGGCATGTCAGAGTCCTAAAACTGCAGTAAGGAAATGTGGAGCATTTTATCAACTCCCCCCTGGCAAGGTGGCCTTACTAAGCCACAGAGAAAGAGGAGCCAGCTAGTCCTGATGAGACTTGATAGGTTAGGGTCAGATAGAAGGGGATGAAGATCTCCCCTATCAGTGGACTAGGAGAGGCACATGGTAGGCGGAGGAAGGATGTGACCAGGAGGAGATGAGAAAGGGGCTACAGCTTGGAGGCAAAGTGAACAAATTGTAATAAATACAACAATAATAATAATAACAATTTTTAATAATTAAAAAATTTTTAACAATTAAAAAAGACAATTTGTCATATGTGCAATGAAATGCCATTGAGCATGACATGGTCATCCCATCATTACTCTGCAACAAAGCTGTCAATTCAACTTTCTCCAAGCCAAACTCTCTGTCTTTTTATTTTCCCCACTCCAAAATTTTTGTACCTCCAAATCTCTTGACGGGATCTGAAAGACCAACATGATATTCTCCATCAAGTAGGAAATACTGTGTTGGCCGTCAGGTCCCTCTTGCTCTTCCTCCAACACAGAAAGCTAAACAGGATCTCATCCAGGCCTGATTAGGATGCTGTTATCCTATACTCTGCCCTTCAGGGCTCTTGGCATATCAGAGAAACAAGGGTGGGGAGATGTGAAAAGCCAGAGGTCTGGGAACTGTTTGAAGACATTTATTTTCTTCACTTTGACTAGTTGTGGTTTTATCTATTAATTGCCAACCGCATGTTGTATTCATGTACAAAATGACCAAAGAATATTTTAAATAATTTTAAAGCTAAACTAGAAATATCTGTGCCTGAGTTCTAGACTTTGCTCTATCACCTGCTCATAGCTGTAAGATATAAATAATAGAATGCTAATATTCTACAGATCACTTATGAGGTATTTATTTTCTGAGATGTTTCTCACAAATAAACATTTAATAGACAAGGGAGTTCAGATATAAGTGAAGAACTGTGCTAAACTGGCTAGCAGGAAAAGGCAGTGTTTACAGTATCATCAGTTCAGTTTTTGATATATGTGCTAAGAATACTACCTTGCCTTTAAAATTAAGTTGTACACCATGGTGTTCTTTGACATTATTTATATATTATGTATATAATATAATAATGTATAATATATACTATTATAATATATTACGTATAATATATATGTAATATATATATTCCATCAATTGTTTGACATATTTTGTTTTTTTTGTTTTGTTTTTTTAATTTATTTTTATCTCAATCACAGGTTAGGTACTTTGAATCCCAGGCGTAGCCCCCTCCCCCATTCCCTCCTACCCTCCCACTCCCTCCCTCATCTCCTTCTTCCCCGCCCCCTCCAAGTCCACCAAAGGGGAGGACCTCCTTCCCTTCCATCCAACCCCAGCTTATCCTGTCTTCTCAGGGCTGGATGCAAAGTCCTCCCGTGGGATCCAGCCAGTCTGTGACTCCCTGGCTTGTATGGGGGAGGGTCAAAGAGTCAGCCATCAAGATCATGACTGAAACAGTCCCTGTTTCCCTGAATAGGGTCTTCAGCCCTACACCAAGTTATCATGGGCCCCATCCGTGCGGGGGTTCCAGTCCACAACCACACATGGTCCTTGATTGTAGAAACCGTCTCTTACAAGACCCCT
>JAQQSO010004593.1:0-12661 GCA_028658305.1 Pachyuromys duprasi | reverse complement strand
TCTGACAACCACACACAAACACAGACACACACACACAAAGTGGAAAGAAGGGTGGGATTAGAAGGGACTGCAGCTGGAATTTATAGTGTATAAGCTCTAATTAATAATTAAAAGAACACAAAGTGAATTGTAATGTGAAAAAAAGTAAACAAGGAATTCAGAAATAACTGCTTTGATGATGAAAATGTTGCATTATTGACTTTCTGCTGTGACTTTCTGCTGTGCTGGAGAAGGCACAGTCCCAGGCAGATGCAGCAGGTGGGGCTTTTGCAAACCAGAACCAAAGGCAGGTACCACTTCCAAGACCTTCCCCTATTTGTCCTAGCTAGTCTGTATTTCTCAGAGGTTCTGCAATCAACTAAACCGCGCTGCCAGCTGAGGAGCAAACAGTCAAATACATGAGCATCTAGGGTCATTTCACAATGAAACCATCACAGATAGTATATGAATACTCAGTGATAGCAGCAAAGTGATTGTTTTTAAGTATAGTTTCTCAGCCCATTTCCCTCCTTTGCAGTAGAATCAGTTGTAACAGGACACTGAAAAAAGAAAGTGTTTATATAAATTTAATTTCCCCTCATCTCCAAGGGAATGAGGGAGCAGGCTACAGCTGGGATACAAAGTTAATAAACTGTAACTAATATTAAAAAAATAGAAATTTTATTAAAAAAGAAATCTAATTTTCCCAGTCTGTTTTACATTGCTCTAACAGAGTACCTGAGACTAGAGAATTTTTATTTAAACAGGATTCTTTTAATTATTTATTTATTTAACTTTTAAAATTTGATGTGCATTAGTGTAAAGGTGTCAGATCTCTTGGAATTGGCATTAAAGACAGTTGTGAGCTGCCATGTGAGTGCAGCCCGGTCCTTTTAAAGAGCAGGCAGTGCTCTTAACCACCGAGCCGTCTCTAGCCCACAACAAGGGAATTTATAAAGGATAGAGCTTTATTCTGGCATTGGCATCTGCTTAGCTGCTGCTTCCCCTCCCTCCTCCTGTTTCTTTGGGCATGTGCATAGGTCTACTCTAGGGGTGCATTTTCTGTGTACCCACACATGCATGGACTGCAGGTTCATGTTGTCTCTCTCTCCGAAACTTTTCACCTTAGTGTTTGATACAAGGTTTCTTCGTAACCCTGGAGCTTCCCGGTTGGGCAGGACTGCCTGGCTACCAGCTCTAGGGATAGGGCTTCTTCCCCCCCGATATTTCAGCCAGCTCTGGGGACACAGATGCAAAGCCAGAGTCTGGCTTTTATTGAGCACCAGAGATCTGAACACAAGTCCTTATTCTTGTGTTGTAGACACTTCTGCAACTGACATTCTTTCCCAACCTACCATCCACCTGGGATGTGATGACATCCCCTGTCTTACCTTGTGCATTACAGGACATTAACTCAAAGAGGAAATGGCACAATCCACAGATGCAGTAAAGAAAGGGCTGGGTCTGCTTTACAACAGCCTTCATTGGTCATAACTGATCCACTCCTTTAGGAAGTAACACACTCCTCAAAACAGCATTAAGGTCTCTCTTGAAGATTCTCCCACCAGACATGGCCACAAAGTGAATGAAGATTTGAGATGTATATTCAAGGAGACAGAACATGTTTAATGTATGTCACTTACCACTGCTATATGTTAGTTCCACCATGTGTTTCCCTTCTCTGCTTAATTCTGTTACTTCACATGTGTAGTTTCCCTCTTTAGCGTCATTCTTTTCCAAGCTCAAAGAAGCGTTTCCTTTTAGTAATTCTGAGGGGAGAATTTGTGCGCTTGCAAAGTTAGCAGTTGGTGTGAATGCGTTTGAATTTCCATTAAAGACTAAAACTATACTGCCTTTAAATTTCCACTTCAAGTACAACTCCTTGATGTGTCTTGCTTCTATGTTGGTAACAAAACATGGAATAACAATAATCTTATCGCAAGGGTTGGCGGTCACAGAAGTAATATTTTTAAATAGTAGTTGTGCCAAACCTGGGAAGGAAAAACACAAATAATTTCATGTAATTCTGCACTACTAAATCTTAGATCTATTACAAATAGTTAAGAAACAGTGCTGCAATTATTCAAGGAAGCAAACACCATAATAATGGTAGAGACCAGGAAGCTGAAAACAGTATCAAGTATTTTCAATGTTAACTTTCAGGACAAGTAGAATATGTTACAAATTTTCTTTATTCATTTTCAGCAATATCAACAATACATCACCATACACTTTAGCAATAAGTGCAACACGGTAATGTCTTTGGAGATGAGGAAGTAATCATTTCTGTCAAATAAATAATTATTCTTACAATGGGAAATCTTTAAACCAGAAGTTGTCCAAATACCATGTTCATCTTCAATATGCTTGTATATAGAACTCACTGAACTGAAGTGAAATGTATCTGTAAGCATACTGCATCTCTGTAGCAAGTGGCCAGCTCTGCTGTGCTTTAATATTCAAGTACTTCTGATGGACAAAGTCCAATCTTTTCACTCGGATGAAATATTTTAAAAATATCAAGGAAAAGTGTTTGCTAGGGTTCCTTCTCATTGAAAAAAAGAGAGACTTTTTGTATGCAAGTCTCACAAATTATTATGAGCAATAGACAGACAGTATCCAACATTTTATTGAATATTCAGAACAATTTCCAAGTAGCGATTATAAGTATTGCTTCCTCTAATAAAGGGCCAAGAACCAAGTTGAAATTAGTAACAGGTGTTGCTATTGAGTAGAGGATACACTTTGGTTCTTCTCAATGGAATAAACTACTCCTGACTACTCACCATTGGACTTAAGTGGAAAATATGTGGAGAAACCAGTAGTCTTCCACATCACTCATCTATCAAGACTTCCATATAAATAGTTTGTGGACTTTTCTCTAAAAAAAAAAACTACTAACAAATACAAAACATTAACCTTTTTAATCCTTACTACTTCTTACTCCTCTATAAACTAGAAACAAAATCAAGGGCATAAGCTCTTACTCTCAGTCTTAATAACCCACTGGGTTGGATAAAAGGATCTATACTGGAATACTTTCCAGGCTGGGTTCTAGGAAATTCAAGCACAAGTCCTCTGCCTGGAACACATGTGCAGTACTAAGCAATTCACTTTTCTATAGCATGGTTCAGTAAGAAGAATGAGGGCAACCAGTGGGTAAGTTCCAGAACACTGGAGAGCATCACAGGCGAAAACACCCAAGAAATACTTTCTCAGCAACACCTGAGGATGATACTGGAAATCTGGTCAGTGTGTCCAAGTGAGACTGTAATGAGCTGGAATCTTCTCCATACTCCTGGAAATGTGCTAGTTCTCTACAGTTTCTGACAAAACTTTGAAGCTGTGAATAATTTATTTGGAGAAAAGTATATCTGGAGGAAAAGACCTTAGTGTAGAGGGGAGAGAGCAAGAGGCTGGTATCAGAACTGTAAAGAATGAGGGTGTTGGGAAATACTCAGAAGAGCTTGGAAATGGATGGAATGTTCCTTGGGGGTCCTCTCAGTGTGGCTGGGAACTATGTAGCAGACTCTCTGAAAAAATAACTTCTACAGGGCCCAAGCTTCATCTAACTTAAACTGAGACCTCTAAAATTGTGTCACTTGTGGAAAACTGGGTGTGTGTGTGTGTGGGGGGGGGTTAACGGATAAGACATTTCCACAGAAATATAAATTTCATTTGCAACTGATTTCTACCTGGTGAATGAGGGTGCGAAAGGATGTTACTTTATTGCTCTGAAGTTGCAAAACCAGTTTTGTATCTGTTAGTTAGAAAGTTCATACTCACACTCTTACTTCTCTCGAGATAAGCATCAATCCTCCAATTCTTCTTTTAGCGGACTTTGTATTTTGGCTTATTTTCTTTTTTATTTAATAAAGACTGTGGCCTATGTCCTTTTTATAGCTGTATGAGTCATTTCAAAGATCTCATTCTCAAATCAATTGCTTGCCTTCTCTCATCCATCTGCCTCCCAGTCCACTGTACTTTTTGTTTAGGGAAACTCTCTACCATATTCTAATTTTCAAACTATTCCTAAGCTTCCAATAAATGTCAGTGTCCTAAGGGGAACTTTACTCCTCTTCTCCTTCACTGCCATGTCTTTAGCAAGTTTTTCTTACTGATCCAGGCCCCATCTGTCTTCAAATTGCATGCCTTAGTTAATCGTCTATTATGCAATCCATTTAAGGGAGTACAATCATTATCTTAAAATCAACATGTCCAAAATCTAATAATACCATCCTTTAACACCCCATCTCGCTAAAATATTTGCCATTATATACTAGTCAAGCAGTCTTGGACCCAGGAATCAATGTAAATTCCCTCCGCTCTCGTTTTAGTCCTGGAAAATTCCTGATAGGCTCACCCTATATAATAGTTTCTGATGTATGTTGACTGAAGGAATTACACAGGTACCTTTGAACTGTTTTCATATGTCTGACCTGGCTTACCGTTTTCATCCCCAATATTTGTCTATGTCAACCTTGGTGCATTTCCAGTCCTGAAAATAATTGTCCTAAATGCAACTGTACAGTTCATTGGTCAATTATATCCTCCCCATCATAACACCTCCCCATTCTCAGGCCAGAGTGTACAATCAAGACCTCCTAGATCCATTCCACCCCAACATCCTGTGCTCTCTCATTTCTAAATTGAACATTTCATGGGCCATCTTCATGCAGTCCCATGAATAAGCAAATGCATTTCCCTGCCATGCCTTAGCTCATGTACCACAGCTTATGAAGAGTCACTGATTTCCCCAGTTTGGAGTATATGTTGTGGTTAAGAGCACATACACTTTGGAGACAGATCCTACATTGTAGTAGAACCTTAGACAAAGTGAGACCTTAGACTGTGTCAGTGTTCTCATCTACAAGGAGTGCATAGTAAGAGTAGCTACTTCACAGAGATTTTGTGAAGGTTTAATGAGGAGATGAACATGAAGCCCTCACCGTAGTACCTTTTGCGTACCTAGCAACTACTTAATAGAGTTGTAGCTGTAGTGTGCCTACTTTCACTCTTCTTGTCACACTGTTATTGGAGATGACCACTTTTTTCTTTGTCTAAACACTGCCCCTGCTGTCACCATTCAAGTGCTGCCACTTTGCCTCTCACCAAACATTAGTTACTGCTTTGCTTAACTTTTCTAGTCTCAGAAGGATGAGCCATCTCTGCATTGGCATCAGAGAATTCTACACCCACCTCATGAAAACAAAACATTTAGAGCAAAGTTTAAAAATAAAAGCAAAGTCTAAAGGTCATACAAAAAAAGGGGGTTACTACTCTTATTTCATGGAAATCCCCAATGCTTCTTTCTACCTGTTTAGAGATATGAGAAGCTGTTTCCTGTAATGGGAAAGGCAGTTGCCCTCGTGTATAGAAACATTTCTCAAAAATCCGCATCACTGAACAGTCTGCTCACAAGAACATAGTAAAACTGGATCTGAAGAATGTGCTGGAGTGTTATGGTTAAAAAAAAAGTGCTATGTATGTGTGTGTGTATGTATGTATGTATGTATGTATGTATATAACATGATGTATGTAAAATAATGAAGAAAGTGAACTGAGGGCAGGGAATTATTTAGGTGGGCTCTAGGAAGTGAGGTTGGAAAGAAGATTGAAAAAAAATTCTGCCAAGGCTTCCTTGAATGTCATGCTGAGAAGTTTAAAATTGACAATAGAAGACTCAACTCAGATTTATTTTCATCTTAAAAAGATAATAGCTGACAACAGTATGAAAGGGCAATGGAGGGAAGGAGGGAGATAAGGAGAGACTCAGCAAGAACTGGCTTCAGCAGTCCATGTAAACGACCCCTGGAGAGAACACCTAAAACCTAAAAATTAGCAGTGGAAAAAAAATTAAAATGGACAGTAAAATCAACAGAGATGTGGGACAGGCAGGAGACACAAAAGAAACAGATGAAAACTGGAAACCAAAACAGTCTATGGAACAAGCTGCTTGTAGATTAATTATCTGGAAAAGAGGCTACTGGTTTCCGGAAGTTGTCATTCCAGTGTTTCAGTCTGAGCCGCAAAAGCACCAGTGGTACAATGAAGTGGTATGTCCATCTGATCCCAGGACACGTGACTTCAGATTTCTGAGAAAAGGTCAGAGCTATAAAGACTTGGGAGTCAGCAGGAACAGCGCTGGTTGTTGAAATAGTTGTTATGAAGAAGATTGGCCACAGGGTCCTTGTGAAGCAAACAGCAGAGAGCAAAAGCTTGGGAATGCCAATATTCAAGAAAATAATACTTAAAGAAATACATCGAGGGAGAGAAAGCAATGAGAAAAACAGGATAGGAAAATTACCATGGAAGACTCCAAAGCAGGTTCTTCATATGGACAAAGTAGATAGTAAACAGTGTTAATGGTGAAAACCAGACTCGGGATTGAAAACTGGCTGCCTTATCTGCAGCAATGTTGATAAACAAATGGGACCACTTGGAACTTGCACTTAAGAGGTGATAAAAAAGAGAGAGAGAGAACAGCAGTGATTCTCATTCAGTGGATCTGGAATATCACTAGGGAGGTGTCTCAGTATGCTAACCATTTACCACTCAAGCTTGGGGACCTGTATTTGATCTGCTAGATCATGTGTCTGACATCTCAGTGCTGTGGAAGCAGAGACAGGATTATTTCTGGGGTTCCCTGTTCAGCCATCCTAACTGAGTTCCAGGCCAATAAAGAGACTGTGTTTAAAACAAAACAAAACCAACAAAGAAGAAAAAAAATAATTAAAAAGATAGATAGCATCTGAGGAACAGTAGCCAAGGTGAGGCTAACCTATGACCTCTACACATATGTATTACATATACATATAAATACATAAATGAAACTCTAGCACAGTGAGAAAGTCCAACACTTGCTGAAGTAGGAACAGGGCATGATGTGGGGACTTCTGTTTCCTTTTTTATTATGAAGTAAAACTTGCATGCTAAGGGGAAGTAGTCAATGGCAAGGCAAGACCTAAGATACAAGACTGAGGAACAAGGTTCTGAAGAAGGTCTCCGAGGTGATGGGTGTGAAAGAGGGGTAGATAGGCAGTCATCCCCTGAGCAAGTGAGCAAAGTTCTTCTGGAGTGAGCTGAAGCGGGGCAGTGATAGGAAGGGTCCGATGTTAGCATTTATAGTGTCAGGAAGACAGCTGGGACTTGGGAATACAAACTCCTTATTACTATTTTTAAGCAGAGTTTTAAAGTATTTTTATAAAATGGATACAGCTATATAATAAGACCCTGGCAAAAGCAAGTTAACTGCAAAAGGGGTTTGGCTTCTAGTCCCAAAGAGGTACCATCCTTCTTGGCAGGGAAGGCATGGCCATGAGGCCAGCCAGTCCAGACAACTGAATTGGCAATCCAGAAGTAGCAAGCAAACAGAAATAGAGGTGAGTTATAATATCTCAAGCTCTCCCTTTGTGATGTTTTCCTCCAGTAATGCTTCATCTCATGGAGGTTCCATGGGCTTCCTAAACAGCTCCACCAGCCGGGGAATGCTCATGAGACAGTGGGGGACAGTTTGCACTCACACAACACAGTGTCTCTAAAAGGAATGCTGTCAGCAAGGCAGC
Organism: Pachyuromys duprasi; assembly: GCA_028658305.1. Taxonomy (NCBI): domain Eukaryota; kingdom Metazoa; phylum Chordata; class Mammalia; order Rodentia; family Muridae; genus Pachyuromys; species Pachyuromys duprasi. The sequence goes on along the minus strand of JAQQSO010004593.1, from coordinate 5,117 downwards.
TAACGGTGCTGACACTATTGGAGGCTGAACTTGCTAGCTAACAACTGCTGTTCTCTTAAAGTTTAATTGGACATACTGGGAAAGAACATGACCATTTGTTCTGTGTTTTGTAAACCATTACAGTAGGCTTCGGTCTATCTTTAATTGGCTGAAATGGGCTTTACAAGTTACTTACTTCACAACAGAGGTCATTGAAACTGTAAAGGTTACAAGATTTGGTTCCTGATTATCGTTTTCATTATATGTGAAACTGAAAGCAAGATCAGACAGACATGGGCACAAATGAGTGTTCAAATCCACGGCATTCTAACTCTGTCTAGATTACAAATTCAGTCTCTCAGATCCCTCAGATTATAATTGTCTGTGTTCTGAGACTGTTATCTCATCTTCTTAGATGTTCTTTTGAAGCCATGCATTAAATATGCACAGAATCCACTTTATATTTTGACAAACGTTAACATTTCTTATTTTATGTCCAATACCTAACATAACACAAGCCATTGAAAAATGGCAGCCTTATCTGCAGCAATGGTGTTTGTATTTTCAGGTTAATAATAAGTACAATAAAATGCTATAAATTCTTAATTATGTGACTCAGATGAATTCAGACATGTTGATGCTCTGAAAAAAATGAATAACAGTTAAGGATGATCTTAGCTGTAACTGGTAAAGGCTTCTCAGAATTTATATCATCATCATAATGGTTCTTTTTAATCTACTTGAAGACAGGAATCTCATCTTAAAGTCAGTACATGGTTTATAATTTTTATACACGAGAAAAGCTTTGATGCCAATAGTCATCCTTTCTGACATTTTATTCCATGCTTAAGTCTAGTTCGATGTGAATATGACTGTACAGTAGCTAGCATAAAGAAGTCATTTTAACTGTAACAATAGCAATGACTATCATTGCTACTCTGAGGATGCTAGCAGTAAATGCTATGTAAACATTAAGCACTTAGATAATAGAGATCTTGATGACTAGGTTACAGCTTCCAGGATATTATGGAGGGAAGAAAGCAGCTATCAGGAATATAAGGGCATCATGAAAACAGTGTGTAGTCATCAGTCATGATAGATGGTGTTCCATAATCCAACACAGGTCTGACAGTTCTCTACCTAGGGAACTCTCCTTTGGGGATAAGCGAACACTAGTGCTGTAATCCATGACTCACCTGCACAGGCTAGAGTAGCCTCTGATAACTCCAAGGAACAAAAGAAAGATAGAATTTCATTGGAGAAAGAAAACTTGCGTGAGCTAATCTATGAGAAGGCTCAGTGACATGTATGATGTCACACAAGGGCTGAGAAGCACTGGTTGATGAGTGGACACAGTTACAGCAAACTAGCATTATAATCATAGTTGGCAGTCTGCCACTAGCTGGTAGGTAAAATCAGGCTTAAGGTTGTGGAAAGCTGCTTCATTGCATTGACCTTGGAAAAACTCTTGGTGGAAGAGTACCAGTGAGTGTTCCCCCACTGTCACTTGGCTGCATGTTAGTGGGATGTGACTGAAACTTCACTTGGCATAATGATTTTTCACATTTTTCAGTAGGAAACTTTTCCAGTAGGTTGAGATTTTTCTCCAAAAGCATTACTGACCAATCATTTTGTGGCCGTGTTCAATTATTCCTTAGTGCCTGTCTCATTTGTTTTGGCCTCACAGTATAAGAAAATGACGGGAGCCAATATTATGGACAAGGCCACATTTTAGCAATGAAGAAGCACAAAGAAAAGCTGTGCCAGAGAGTGTCTGTGTGCAGCCAACATAAGATTTTATTTTGTTACTCCCATGGGCAGCCCCCAATCCACAGCACTAAGCTAATATTTTTTAAAGAGAGTTGGCCTTATAAAGAGTAGACAGACAACACAAAAAAGCTCAAAGATCATAGTATAAAATATAATCAGCAACGATACCAAAAATGCAGAATGGTGCTAACTAGGCTACTAACCTAATCTTGAAAGCACTTGGCTGCAACATCATCAATTCTAGATCCACTTCCTGAGACCTTTTGGTGGCACAGGGTTTGCTTGTCATTTTCAGTTCATTTTTTTTAAAATAAGAATTTCTTTTCATGGGCAGCTAATATAGTTAACAGTTACACAAATGTTGCCTTGGTTAGCTAACAAGCATCCTAGAGCTCTTAGGACATTTGAACCTAACACTACCAAGAGTATCTAGAGCAGTTTGTTGGACTATGGCTGGGATAACTATTGAGTCATCAGTATGTCAAAAAGTTAGGGATACACTACTGACTATTATCTTAAGCTGCTAACCACAACTAAAGGGCAAAACATCTAACAACTGAGGCTAATACTCTTGAAAAGAGTATACTCTTGAAAATATGTATACCCTTATACATCTCTGGCTACAATTTTTATGGATATGATGGCACTATTTAATAGGAGCCAGCCAATGTTTAGATTAGATCCAGAAATATCACCAACTGCATTGGACTTGCATATTTATTTTATTAATTGAGGTATTATGTTCCTGTATACGTGATTGGCTGATATACTCCTCACAATAAAAGCAAACCATTGGAATGTAGCTGAGGATGTCGAATATGATGCTTTACACATGTGTTTTTACTTGTAGTAAGATTTGATTAGTGACATTGCAACATTTTATTGCTAGAATAAATTCCTAGAGATCATCAACAATTTATGGACCAGGGTTATAAGTTTATGAGCTGCCAAGTTCCACATATAAATCTTAATCTAACTGTAGTCTATTTTATTTTGCTTTTGTAGACTTCAAGTATAGTCATAGAGGAACAGAGAATCTGAATTTATGAGTCTCAGTGCTTAACAGTGCAAGGGTCCAAGCCTATCATTTGTAGTTAGAAGTAGATCAGTTATTACTTTAATTAATATTGTTAAATTATTATTATTAATCATTATTATAATTAATTGTTGTTAAAGTAATAACTGATCTACTTATAAGGTTGTATAGTTGTAACTTTCTAAGGTAAAATAGATTATTTGATAAACTGTAGGTTTCTTTGCATTTTTAATAGATCTGGGGTTTTCACCAAAACCCAGATCTAGATTTCTTTTGTGATAGATAGAAAGCTGTAAGTGGAAAGAATTATCTTTCCAAGAAAACAGACGCATGTAAAGAGCCACAGAACATGGAGCACCCATCTCCAGTTCATAAATCTTCAAACTATCTCCTAAACCTAAAGCTCAGAACACACTGATGAAGATGGGGGTGCTGGGAGCCAGTGGAATAGCACATCTGCCACAAATAGTGCCTGTTACATACGACACATGAAATCTGCAGAACATGGACACCCCAAAAGACCTACACAATGGCAATATGATTTACTATCCCAGCATGGATGGCCGAAGTCTCAGAGGGTGCCAACCCTGGATGAAGAGCTACAGGCATTAATGGCTACTAAGAGAGAAGAATCATTAGCTCCAGGGACAAGCCTCGTCCTGATGGACTGTCCAGTCTCCCTTGATCAGCCCTAATAGATCATACATATGAGAAACACTAATTGGACTCAGCAGTGTGTGTGTGTTGTATGTGTTTGTGTAAAACTGTAATGAAGAAGAGGTCAGGAATCTGAGGCAAGCAGACACAGGAGGAGTGGAATAAGGAGAAAGGGAGGTGAGAATATGTGAAACAGGCTGTCTAAGACCAAAGACAAATGTGAATTCAATTTACATAGAAACTACTCAGACATAAACCACATTTGCTTTTACATAACTTTAAAGTTACACAAAAGGTTTATTTAGAAATGTTTATCCCATTTTCATATATATATATATATATATATGTATGTATGTATGTATAACCAACTGTTCCAAGATTGTCATTTCCATGAACTTATTAGCAGACAAAGATGACCTTCATATAAGTCAATATTGTTGTCAATAAGCTTGAAAGACAGATTCACATGTCTGGAACAGAGGAAGCTGCAGACATTGTTCCCTCACCTCAGGGAAACTTGCTATCTGATGTTCTTCAGCATCCAACAAAAATGAGTAAACAGACCTAAGCCATCCTTAATGCTTAATATTGATTACATACTTGCTTTAATTGGACTAAAATATATCAACAATTTAAAGGCCCCAAATCCCATAAATTTAAAAAGTAAATTTGGATTTCCTATTACACTTGTCAATCAGATACTTGATTTAAGTGACTCACTTTTTTCTTTAAGTCCTTAGAGTTCTTTCATATGTTTTTGCAAAAAAATATCATATAACATGCACAGAACATGTTAAATAAACATGTTTATTTAACATAAATAAACAGACATCCAAATAAACAGCAAAACCCAGTTTGCATTCAACAATGCAGTTCTGAGTAAAACATAATAGTATAAAGCTTTAGAGTAAGTAAACCAAGTCACCACTGTATGAGAACTGCGATCCTAGCCTTGTGCGATCCACAAGTTGAAGGCAACTTTGGCTGCAGAGCCAAACTATTGCTCAGGTGTGTCTGTACATGAATGTGAGAGCGACACCTTATTTGATAGAAGTGTGGTGCTGGCATCGCCTGACTTCCCCTAGGCCTCGCCTCCCTGAAATGTTTCTCCAGCCACACTGGGGGTTGTGGCTTCCTGATGTGGCCACATGGAATAAACCATTGCTTTTAACTATTAATCACTTGCTAATTTAAGTGTCTCCCCAAGTGAGGTCTGGAAAGCCCACAATTCAGGGTTGTTATAACTTCTTCACAAGTGTGTCTCTTAGTCTGATGTTGACATGATAGAGCTGGACTTCACTAAGACCTGCACTTTCTTCACAACAAGAGAACAGCACCCTCCATTCTTGTCCTTCAACCCCTAACACCATGTGAAGGTAGGAGAGTCGGTGGTGGGGTGCTGTTTCTTGCACTTGCTCCCTGTACAATGCCCACAGTTCAGGTTCGCAGAACTGCAGTTCCCACTGGAGTGTGCTCACAGGGTGAGGTGCTCTGACTCTTCTCTCAGTTCTCCCATCTTGACTAGGGAGGAGGCAGAGGCACCCAATCCCTGGATCCCTCTCAGGTCTGTACTCTCCGCAGATGCCAGCTAAGGCTGGCAGGGCACAGCCCACAACCTCAGGACTGTGAGATCAGAGATACTCACCACAGCGCAGAGAACCCAACAGCAGAGCCA
>JAQQSO010004592.1:0-12662 GCA_028658305.1 Pachyuromys duprasi | reverse complement strand
TGTCACAAGTGCCTCTAACAGTTGTGTAACTGAAAAGGCTGAAAATGCCAAGACTAACGGGAAGATGAATCAGGAAAGGTGACATAACTGAATGGAAACCCAGGCTAACACTGTAGAAACAGGGTAGAACCGTTCACAATCAGGGATGCTTAAAAGCAGAGCAGAACAGGAGGCCTAGAAACCGTTCTGCATGTTGTGAGCTCTGCTTTCTGATGAGGATGAGCATCACTCCTCTTCCCTGAGCAGCCTGCCTCTGCTTCTAATCCCAGTGCAATCCCAATTGCCCCACGTACTTTGGTTCCACATCACAGACTCAATCAACTATAGATTAAAATATGTGTTTTAGTGTGTGTCTGTGCTGAGCACATATAGATATTTAGTTCTTGTTATAACTTCCCAATCAGTGAAGTATAATGATTTGCATAGTGTGTACGTTGTATCAAGCAATGAAAATCATTTAAAGATGCCTCAAACATTTGATCTAAGGTATGTTAGGGTCCTCTGCTATATATCCATTGGGACAGGAGGATATCCATAGGGAGTGGTCTTGGGACCAAACCCCTACAGGTAGCTGGGGACAACTATTCCCAATGCTGCCTTTTACTTTCCACATTTAAGTGATTTGGACTAGAAATCACCGGCATGTTTACCCTATGTCAGTGCTCTGGGCAGAAGGTGAAAGGAGGATGTTCTGTAGAAGTTGTTTTGGAACATTTAGGAACCTCTGTGGGAAAAGATGAAATTGATTTTTCCCTTACACCCTCTACACAAATTAACAACAGTACAACTGTGGTCTCAACTGTGAAAGTAAAACAATAAAGTGTTCAGAAAGGGACAAAAGAACAAATACGAGGTTTTAAATCAACTTTTGGAAAGAGTGCTTTCGAACATACACATATAACACACGTCTTTTAATTGACTTTGTCTTTTAGTGTGTGTGTGTGTTAGTATTTTACTTGCAAGTATGGCATGCCTATTGGTGATGGATGGTAGACGAAGGCATCAGTTGGTTAAAGTGGAGTTAAGGATTGTTTTAAGTTGCCATGATGGTGCTGAACCTAGGTCCTCTGCAAGAAGTGTGGGGGCTGGATAGATTGTTCAGCAGTTTGGAGCATTTGCTGCTCTTGAGGAGAACCTATGCTTGATTCCCAGCACCCATGTGATGGCTCACAACTATCTATAACTGTAGTACCAGGGGATCCAATGCCCTCTTCCTGCTTCTGAGGGCACCACGCATGCAGACGGTGCACACACACATACACACACCACATATGCAGGTAAAATACTCATACGTATAAAAACAAAACAGATAAATCTCTCTCCACACACACATATATTGGCAAAACATGCATATAAAATAAAATTGATAAATCTTTCTCTCCACACAAAGACACACACACACAAACTCACAGCAAGTATCTTAAGTGCTAAGTCGTTTCTCTAGTCCTAACCATTTAGACTTTTCCCACCTCCTCCTTTCTTCCATCTTTATTTTCTTTCCTTGTTTAATTTCTTCTTCTCTTCCTTCTGCCCTAAACACCCAGGCCCAGGCCTCCCATCCAAACCTTCCAAAAAGCTTGTGAGTCTATAGGCACACGCCACCACATTCAGCTTCGTTTTGACTTTTTTTTTTTTTTTTGAGACAGGGTTTCTTTGTGTAGCCTTGATTGTCCTGGACTCACTTTTTAGGCCAGGCTGACCTCAGAGTCACAGAAATCTGCCTGCCTCTGGCTCCCAGAGTGCTGGAATTACAGGCATGTGCCACTGAGCCCTTTTTCATTTGTACATTTTAATATTTATATTAGTTAAATTTCAATTTAGCCAGCTTAAAAGTCAAATCCCCAATTCTGCAAAATGCACCCTTTGAATTAAATGGCATGTATCCTGCTAATTTGCATGAGGCACAGCCCCAAGGACCTAAATAAGGTCTGAGAGAATGTTCTGTGAGAACAGGCCGATTCCAAAACTTTTCTCATTTTATCTCAACTGAAATAAACAAAACCCACAGCTGAAGACAGGGTGAGCTTTGTGATGGCAGAGTGGTCGAAAACTGGCTTTGTAATAGCTTCTGAGTTTTCATAAGGTCGAAATGCTGTCTTAAGTGACACGCAGAAAGGAATGGCTGATTCTAAGAGGGGAACAGGAGAGGAATCTGGCTGAGTTGTACAAAACTGAGAGTGTTTTTGTTCACTTACCTTTTAAAGGTGCTTTACAAATCATCGAATTAAGGTAGATGTTTGGCACATTTTGCACTGGGCTGTTTCTTTAAACATGATTATTCTGTTCACTCCAAATTCTTTTCTAATTAAAAGAAAATTGTGACTTTGTAACTTAGAAGTCTCATCTAAACGGGAGTTTCATTTCCTGTTTAGGTTGGGAGAAGTCACTAATACAGAGTGAGAACTAGCGTGGCATGAGCCTGGGGGGCGCTGACATTTGTCTGTTGAGTATCAACCCTGAAATCATGCCTTGGGTGTTTTGGGTCTCATTCCATACAGGAGCTGAAACGAGAATGGGCGCATACGTCTCCAAGCTCCGAGGTGCCGAAACCAACCTGACTCATCATGGCTGGAACCCCCGAGCTTCCACATAGAATTGCATCCACAAAGAAGGTTCTCTACGATACTGTAAGAGGTCCTAGCGCTTCAACATCAATGCACTTTCACTTGCTGGCAATTAAAATGAAACGCTGATAATTTTACAATCTCCAATAACCTTGCACTCAATAAGGCAGCCGAGACTGATGGGAGATGGAAAGTAAAGAGCATTCCAGTAGAACCTGTTGAATGCCATCTTTCTGTGACACCAATTCAGCAGTCCACCTCCTTCCAGTGTCCCTGACAAAATGCAAAATCGGTACCAACAGTCAATATCAACAATAAACCCCTGTTCACCTGAGACTGGGTTAATAGCTCAGTGGTTGAGCCTGGGCTTGGCATGTGCAGGCTCTGAATGTAATATCCAGCACTGAAATAAATAGGTTGAGTGAGTATAAAACAAAAACAATTCAGGACCCAGGAAGGAGCTGTTACATTTCCACCTTAGAGGCCCTGATGGCTCAGAGACATGTACAGATTATAAAGCATAAAAGAATTTCTACAACTGAACTCTCAGGGCCCTAGTGCCATGTGTTGAACACCAGAAAAATGAACACAGAAGTGTGTGGAGAGAGTGATTATTGTGCAGGGAATGGCCCCAAGGGTAACTGGAGTGTGCTATCTTTTATACTTCCTTAAATTGAGCAACTTTCTAGGGTGCAGGAAACTGTGCATTGCAAGAGGATGTTACTGAACGAGGTTTTCAAAGTGCGCTTGCGCCAGCCCTTCCTTCATTTTGCAGACTGTTACACCAGATCCTATTGGGACTTCATTTCAGAAGAGGAAATGGTTTTCCTGTATTTTAAAAATGTAAATATCTTAATACTGTGAAACATTTTGGTCAGTTTTAAAAGAATGAAGACGCACCACAAATTTCGGTTTTCTGTATAAAACATCATGTTACTTAAAATGTTTAAGACATTAAGTAAGATTCCTCTCTCCCTCACTTTTAATAAACCTAGGCTTCTTCCCTTTTCCTTCTCTTGCTGTCTTGAGACAGTCTTGCTATATGTCCCAGACTGATCCTAAGCTTAAGAGTTCTTCTGCCTGAACCTTCTATGTGCTCATGTTTCATACATACGCCACTGTACCCAGCAGCCTGTATATTTTCATACAGTACAGCTAATTTTTTACTAACATTTACTATGCAGTAATATATACAAATAATTACAATGCAGTAAACATTAGTAATAGTTACCTGATTTCACATAACAGTGTATGTGTGATAGAGGAGGTTCCTGTGTGTCCAGGTGCACAGAGGAACTTGGGTACCATTCTCCAGGATCCAGCCACCTTTTTAAAAGATAGTGTCTCTCCCTGGCCCAGAACTTGCCAAGTATGTTAGGCTAACTAGACCAGCAAGCCCCAGGGATCTGCCAGTCTCTGCCTCTCCACAGATGGGATTACAAGTGCAAACCACCACGTTTAGTTTTTTGTTTTTTGGGTTTTTTTACACATAGGTTCTGGGCATCAAACTCAGGTCCTCGTGGGGCAAGAAAGACACTTTACCAATTTCATTTGTGTTTATTTAATAAAACAGCTCTCTAGTAACTAACTTGGTTACTGATCCCTTGAGCTCACAGCTCAAGGTGTGAGGTATTTCCTGCTGCACCATAACATGTGACGGAGACACCATTCTTCCCAGATTAACCCATAACTCTATTGTAATCCCCACTTAGAATCCCAATTTGGTTTCTCTGGAAGGGTGAGCAACTGACAGAGGAAAGGAGAAACAGTCAGACAGTCAGAAATGAGAAACCGGCAAGTTGATAGAGGAGGTTTGCATCAGGTGGTAAGTCCAGGAAAGGATGTGGGAGTTAGTTGTATAACTAAGGTGGTACCTAAAATCTGGGGAAACAGTGGGCCTAGTAAATGTTAGGACAACTGCCTGTCCTCTGGGGAACAGTCTCATTTCATACCCTGAAAATTGTTCCAACCGATTGAAGAGCTAAATCCAAAAACCCGAAAGTATTGGAATAAATATTAATGTGCTGGCCTTCTGGAAGAAGCAGCCTCAGCTGAGAAAAATGCCTCCATCAGATTGGCATGTAGGCAAGGCTGTGAGGCATTTTCTTGGTTAATGGTTGATGAGGCCTAGCCCACTGTGGACATTTCCACCCTGAATAGGTCGTCTCTGGGAATATAAGAAAGCAGTCTGATCAAGCCAAGAGTAACAAGCCAGTAGTCAGCCTTCCTCTGCTTCAGCTCTTGCTCAAGGTTTCCACCTTGCACTCCTGCCTTGACTTCCATCAATGAAGGACATATGAGCCAAGTTGCTGCTTATCATGGGCTTTATCACAGGAACAGAAAGCAACTAAGTCAATTAGAGAATGTATTTAATGTCTTTGAAGACTCCGAAACAGGCCAGGAGAGTCAAATTTTAAGACATAAGTGGAAGTTTACTTGTCTCATTCTATAAAAATTCCTACCAACATTAAAAAAAAATGTTTACACGTGAGTAGTATCTCTAAGATGTGACCAGGAGGGATGCTCACTGTGGCCAGCCTTCGGGATTCAAAGGTTGATTGAATTGCCTGCCAGTCACAGCCTGCTATGCTTCTGTGAGGCCCAGGAAGCTCAAGGTCGAAATAGAAAGGTCTCTGCCCGTCTCTTCATTCAACAGATGAATGAGAACCTAATACATATCCCTTCTTGCCGTAGCTGCTGAAGATTAAGCTGTGAGTCAGACACAGTGAGTTTGTGGCAAAGCGGCTATGTGTGAAAATCCTATCAGCAGTTACTACGATAGGAGCATAGTGCAGAACAGATCCCCGAGAGAACAGCTGGTCTTGGAACTGACCCCAACATTTTACTCTGCAGTTCTCTTTCTTAATGTCTCTTTTATACGGTCATTGCAAGCACCAGTTTATCCAAATAAGGGGTGTATTTGACTTGCAAAATTTATAAAACTCTGTTAAGACTTTCTCAGTTCTAAGAGGTGTGGAGTCTCTTTGTTCACAGACATCTACTAGAGGAACCTGGAACGGTAAGCACACATTGTTGTTCAAGAGGAGGAACGCAAAACCTGCTTCCTGCCCAGGCAGCGGGAGCAGGGGTCCTTTCTAGCCTGGTGACATTTGTGCAATCTGCGTGGTCAGAGATTTTCCTACACTGGACCCTCCCAGACCCTTCTCAGAAGTTTGCTTTCCTCTGCCAATCTACAGAACCAGTCTTTACAGAAGGTGTCACAAGTACTTTAAAGAGCTTCAATGTAGTCACGTCTGATCTATATTTACCTTACTTTGCTTCTCAGAAAGACTTAGGTATACTTTATTGTACACACGAGATTGAGTTAATTATCACAAGGATGGTATTCACCACATTGTGCCTAAATATGCCTAAAATAAACAACTCGGGGTCAGACTCTACAAGTTTGAACCAACACCGGCTACTGTTGCCTGGAACTGCATTCTCTCCTGTAGCTTGTCTCCCTTCGGCCTTGTCTCACATAGGCCCCCACCCCCCGCCCCGCAATCAATGATTTGATAAATGAGGTTGACTGCAAGCTGCCTAGTATTTTATACTCAGTACATTTATCTAGGGCAGCTCAAAAATGACCTGGGGAAAGAACACTCATGTACTCAGCTTCCAGATAGAGGATGCCTTCCGCCAGCACTCTGAGGGCTACAAATCTCTTCTATGAACCATCAAAGCGTATTGTCCATGTATTATCTTCATTTTTGTAAGCTGTGTCTTGTGTGTATGTATGCATGGGCACCATGACCAAGCCACTTTGAGTGAAAAGCCTCCCTTGGGTAGAACGCGGCATCCTTTGGGACTAGATGGCAAATTTTAGCTTTCAAGACTATCCAAAGAAACAAAGAAGTCTCGCCTTAAAACAAAAGACATGAAATTCAAGAGCACCATCAAGGAAAAAGAGCAGGAACAGTAGGGTGGGAGCAGTATGTGTGTTTGTAGATAAATATGGTCAGACCCTGTGTTTACATGTGTCACGATGAGACTCACTATTTTAGGCAATCATTATACACTAATTTAAAAAAGAATTTTGATCTTATTTTGTTTTTCCTTCCTTTTTCTTCGTTTTTCTCTTGCTTGTTCAAAAAACATTTGCCCAAGATACAGGCAATCTTGTTTCCTGTTACACAGGAAACCATTTTCTTCCTGAGTGGTTCAACCACAGCTTTGTTGTGATGGCAAATCAAACCCTTGGGGAGCCCTCTTTGTCAGCTAATTTTCTGGAAAAAAAAACTGCAATTAGCATCTTGTGACAGGATCCAATGAAAAGAGGAACAAAAAAAAATTTATGTTTCTAAAACATCCACCAACCAAGCAATCAATTTATAGGTATAAGAAAAGTACTCATCCCACAGGAAAGACACCTGTTTCCCCCTCCTGACCTTGAACCTCACCTTCACTTTTGAGAACAATATTTCCTAGTCTTCCAGGGTTAGGGGTTGCTTCATCTCGATTAAAAATATTGGCAAAGATTCAAAAAGAAAGGTATACCTCACATGATATAATACTTACCAGAATTTTTTAAGCTTCATGGACACTTGTTTAATCCTCTCATCCCACTAATGGGTTGGATATAACAACATGTCCTCATTGCATGGATGATGAAACCAATGAATAGATGTTACACAGGTTGTCGATGGTCCCGAGAGCCAGCATTCAGCCCAGAGAGCCTGCTCCTGCATCTGTGCACTGACACATGGCAGCACACACAGAAGGGAAGGACGGACCCTTCCAAACTTGTCAGGACAACCTCTAGGTGACTAAGCTTGTTCAGATCCATTTGTCAATGTTTCTGAATCCCAGAAACTGCTAGCTGCTGGAGACAGGGAGAAGAGCAGACCTTCTCACCATGGGGTATTTTAACAGGGAAAAGACAGGATGAGGAGTCCAAAGATAAAAGCCGGGCTCTGTAGAACACAGATTCAGAGAACAAAGGAGATGGTCAGCCATAGAGCACACCCTACAGCCATGGAAATGAAGGCTGTGGCCCAGTGTTCTGTAATGCTCCTTCAACTCCAGCCTCCTACAGACCCCATGGGTCTGTGAATGCATGGGACTCACTGGTCGAATGTTGGTGATGCAACCAGTGCCAGGAAGATAAAATAGATAATTTGGCACAATCTGATTTAGGGAGTAAAAGGAGGCTTGAGTGAGTAAAAGCTAGAGTGAATGTGTCTCTTGACATGGCCAAGGCTTTGTCAAGGATAGAGAAGGCCTCTCAGACACATGAGCAACTTGCAAATCTATTATCCATATGGGCCAGGCTCAAGAGAAATTGCCAGGCCTTTCTCAGTAGTTCTGGTATAACTGTTTAGGAAGATAGATCAGTATGTACAGAGACTAGCAACTGTCATCTTCCTCATTCCCAGTGTTTACAGTGTGACACTGCTCACCTACAGAGACCTCCTACTCCAAGACTAGCTAGCCCCTCCTCCTCCTTTACCTACCTAATAAACTAGCTGTGGTTTCTAGTTGCCACAGCGGTGGTTAGAGAATCCCCACCGGATCCCAGTTTCACTATCTGTGTGTTTGCATGTCTGTCTTTTCTTCATTTCCTTGCCACCGCTAACCAACTTTCTGAGACCCAAGCAAGGAGGTGGGTAACAATCTGGGTTCACTGTACTAAAAAAAAAAATACTGCAGTCACAGCACAATTCTAAAAACACAAGAGACAAAACATGCCAGCCAGTGAAACAGATGTACAGTTCTCAAAGAAGCAGAGGTTATATTTCCAGATGAAATGGCTGAGCTGGGTGCCCTGGTTCTTGAGAAAAGTGTCCGCCCTGAACCAGTCATGGCATAGTCATTCCTAGCTCAGAGATTTACAGCCTAATATTGAAGATTGCCAAGGGGTTGTTACTGAAGGCTATCTCTTTGACAACCAGGTTGCCTAGCAACAATTTCTTTGTTGATTTCATATCTCTTCTTATCATTGTTTCTATAACTTCCGCAAATCTATCCCTATTCTGTTCCCTCCCACATGAAATAAAGTACCATTATATTCTGGGATTGCCAGGCAGTAGGAGAAAATGATGAATCCATCAGGCTTAATTGTGACATAAAAAGCTGGATGGTTCGCTATTATTGCTGCCCCAACTTCAGTTTGAGTTTAAAGCATTACTCGAAAGTCCTATTGACTATTAAAGCACTACCCGTGAAGTCTGTGGCAGCAATTGTCATCAGGATGGAAGAAAGTAGGATGTGAAATTTCAGGGTTCAGCTTTACATGCTGGGAGGATTTGGTCAGAACTGGAACTGGACCACCTACAGAACAGGGCAGCAGGGGGTGGTGTCTGATCTTCAAATAACACAAAGCAGGAAGGTTCCCTTTTCTAGTGGTCAAGATGCTGGAAGAGTTGAACTGTACATCTGTTTCACTGGCTAGAATGCTTTGTCTCTTGTGCTTTTATAATTGTACTGTGACTGTAGTTTTTTTTTTTTTTGAACAATGAACCCAGATTGCCATCAATTTGAAAGACCTATTATGACAGAAGCCCAGGTTCATTTAAGCCAAGAGGAATTAATTGTGTTTTTGCTCAGGAGAAAATGATGTCTGAGTTGGACACCCTTGTCATGCTATGGCTTATGTAACACCAAATCCACAGATAACAATTACAGACTTGTTTTGGGTTTTCCTTTTTCCTCTTCAGAATTTCTACTTTCTTCATCCAAAGATCTGTAGTTATAGATCCTCATGGGAGGAAAAAAAAAACTATGAACATAACAAAATACATCAGGACAAAACTGATAAAATATTAAAGGGGTTGGCAAATTCACTATTATAGTTAGACACCATGGCACATGTGGAAAACAGGGCTGTTTTCAAACAGACTAGCTTTGTAAGAAGGATGCCTGAGTTGGGTGGTTAACTGCAGAAGAGTTCCTCAGGGGCCTTGGACCAATCTAGCCCCTTGCCTACTTCTTTTTCTCAAAAACAAGTGTTTGAAAGGATGTTAGAAACACAACAACTTGAGAAAGAGGATTCTCTTCTAGAAACTGTCTGTCTGTGCTTAAGTTCAGCCTGTCAATTAACCCTGGGAAAGTAACACCCAGGATAGGGGGCTTTCCAGGCTCTCTGGCCAATGGTACGTTGTAGAAAACCCATCTACTCTGTTAAGCATTCTTGAGCTTCGGGGCTCAGTTCCCAGGGGCACCCCAGGCTTCCACTGTTTCTTGCTACCTACCTATAATGTGTTTCTAACCAGATGCAGGTAAGTTGAAGCCGTTGCACAGTAAGATGACTACACAAAACCCTCCTAGACTTGTTTCCAGCAGAGATGGAGAAACTAAGGAACTAGACTGAAAGTCACTGTCTGATTAAGGACATAGAGCGGAGGAGCAAACTTGTAAATCACATGCTTCTATGAAAGTGTCCTGTCTGGTAACAGCCCCTGAACTTTTTAAAATGTGCTTTTTCTGAGCTTGCAGACCCAGGATGAAGCAATTAAATCAGTGAGGGCCTGATGTTTGTAAGCCTGCATTGATGAAAAAAGTTCAGATCCAATGTGTCATCTGTCAAACTGTAATTCTGATCTTTTTATCTCCAGCATGGTCAAGCTGCTGTCCCCTGCATGAGTGAGATTAAGTGACTCAGACATTCCTTTCCTGTCTTATGATGACATATCCCATGGGTGAATCAGAGACTATCACCCAGCTCCACGTACTTACATTTTAAAACAGAAGAAAAACAGTGTTCAGAAAGAAGTCACTGAGCGAATGATTAACGCACCTGACTTTTCAGGAGTCGGAACAACTATACCTGGGCAGGTCCTAGCACAGCAAAGCACTGTCAGCCACTTCCATAAATACTCAGGACCAGACAGGAACACCTTTACTGTGACCTGGAAAGTGACAACACAGGGGAGTTTGAGTTCTACGACAAACACTTTCTCTGTACCCTGGCATTTTGTCATTGTCAGTCAGTGCATGTTACATATGATAGCAGTGGTGTAGACTGGAATGGAGCTTCCGCATGTCCACGGCCTAGCTCCATCATGCACCATGCCTCACTTGTGTTTGGGGGTGGGGGGCTGCAGCCAAGAAACATACTCATTGCCTGGGTCACAAAACGCGCAGCTTGCTGAGTGACCGGACACCACGTTTATTTTGAGGCAGGATCTCACAAATTGAAGAAGTCCATCCATAAACAGCCAAAAGTATCTATAGTACGACGATGCCAGCAATGCGGCAGGTTTTTAAAGTTGTTAGCACAAGCAGACAAACAGCACACATTGGTAAGTCCAGCACTCCAAAGGCTGAGGTGAGACACTCAGCACTACAAGGCGAGACCCTGCACATTTCAGCCCTCAGTGACGAGGGTCCGCTGCAATTAATCCTGATCTACAGATCAAGAGGGTGAAAAGCAAAGATGACGTCCTTGGCCACAAAATGGCCCAGCTGGGATTCGAATTCCAGCAGAATCGCTCCTGGCCCGTGCTCTTCACTGTGAATGGCTGGCTGGGCTGTTGCTAGAACCCTGGGGATGGGGGCAGAAGGCAAGGCCTGGCAGGGGGTGTGTGCAGAGGTCTCCATCCCTCTTACAAAGTCCAGTCTGTGGGCTGTGACTCCTGTGGCGGCCTATGGAGGTGGCAAGGCAGGAGTTAGTTGTACAGAACATGGACTGTGCGCCACCTGGTGGTTCTGATTGCAGCCGTTAAAAGTCATGTGAAGACTGCTGTAGGTTGTGAACTAAGTTGAGCTTGAGATTTACTTTCACCAGCGAACTGGAAGAGCTCTCTGAGGCCTGGCCCTCACAGCTGCCATGTCTGTGTATTGATAGTGTGTCTGTCCTGCCTCTGATTCCTTTTTATTTGGCTGGTTTTATGATCTTTGTCTTGAGACTCCTGCAGTTTTTCTAGGATGTGCTTTTTGTTTGGTTCTGTTTCTAGGACTGGGTTGTTTTGTTTCCTCTGCTAGGGTTTAGAGCACGAACTGATGCCGTTTCTTCAGTTCTTCAGCATGGGGAATGTTAGCTTTTTTCCTTTTGTGTAGGTGTATAGGGGACATATGTGTGTGTTGGTGAGGGTACACATGTGGGTGAATTTGTGAATGTGGGTGCGAATGCACATGCACTCGGGGCCAGAGCTCATCACTCTCCGCTATATGTTTTTGAACACTGTCTCTTTTTACACCTACCCAGACCTTACTGATTGGCAAAGCAAGTTGGCCAATTGTCTCCAGGGATCTGTTTCTCTCTCCTCCCTCAACCCCAGGCTGAAGTTACAGATGCACCCTTCAACATAAGGGTTTTATGTGGGTGCTGTGCTGCTGATCCAAACTCGGGTCTTCATTGTTTGCAGTGGATGCACTGAGCCATCTCCCTGACCCAAATATTTAGTATTTCTGTATTATTCTGCTCAGACTCCCTTCCCCCAATGTACACATCTTCATATTCTTTGGGGGGGGGCAAGAATTGAGACAGGGTTTCTCTGTGTAGCCCTGGATGTCCTGGAACTCGCTCTGTAGACCAGGCTGGTCTCAGACTTAGATATCTGCCTGAATCTGCCTCCTGAGTGCTGGGATTAACACCATCTGGCTTCATCCTAACTCTTTTGAGTTGTTTATTATTCCTTTTGTGTTTTCCATACTGACATTTGATATTGGGGGCTTATTGACTATATTTGAATTTCTGGAATAAAATAAAGTCAATTACTTAACCATTTTTAATGTATGGCTCCATCAGATCTTAAGATCCACAAATTCTTTCTCTTGTTATCTAAGTTTTTCTAAGGTAATAAATTATTATTATATTTTTAAGCTCTGGAGTTTCCCATCCCTTTTCATTCAGACTTACATTGTATTTTGTAAGTTTTCAACTGCCTGCTGAAGTGTTTGACCTTGGCTTTTATTGACTGACTTTATCTTCAAATACTGTTGTTCTCTGGTTTGTATGGGAGGCAGCAAGATTTGGAGTCTTCCACTGTTGCCATTCTCTTTTGTTTGTGCTGCTTTGGGTCTCTGTTGCCATGGCTCCCCATTCACAGTCATCTCTGATTATGCTCTGGATACTGCATCTGAAAAGCAGATTGTAATAATGATTTGGGGCTTAAGGATAACTGGCTTGCTCCCTGCAAAGATGGCTTTAGTTTT
>JAQQSO010004591.1:0-12662 GCA_028658305.1 Pachyuromys duprasi | reverse complement strand
CAGTAGACTTTGGGAGGGGCATGCATGCAGAAGGGGGAGGAAGGGAGAGGTTGGGAGGGGAGGAAGGAGGGAACTACAGGGGGGGATACAAAGTGAATAAGGTGTAATTAATAAAGAATTAAAAAAAAGAATTCTGAGGGGGAAGAATCATGTTGCCCCTTAGCTTGGCTCCCTGAAGCACTGTGACAAGATGAGAAGAGAACTGCCTCAGCTTCCCTTGGTCATCATGAGTGAGCGGCCATCGTTATGGTAAAACATAGCAATTCAGGGTTTGTGTGTCATTGCATCCAGTCTTGCCTATCTTGATGGACAAGTACTTACCTTTTTTTTTTTTTTGTCTTCAACATGTGAGAGATTAACACATGCATTACATTTGCAAATATGAAACCCCTTTAAAGAAAGTCTGTTTGGTCATTTAGTTAATATTTTAATAATTTTTAGGAGATTTTAATTTATTATAATTTATTTACTTCGTATCCCAGCTGTAGCCCCTTCCCTCATCCCCTCCCAATCCCACCCTCCCACCCTTTTCTCCTCCTATGCCCCTTCCCCAGTCCACTGATAGGGGAGGTCCTCCTCCCCTTCCATCTGAGCCTAAGCTATCAGGTCTCATCAAGACTGTCTGCATTGTCTTCCTCCGTGGCCTGTCCTTCCCCCACCCCCACCTCAGGGGGAGGTGATCAAAGAGCCAGCCACTGAGTTCATGTCAGAGAAGCTCCTGTTTCCCTTACTAGGGAGCCCATCTGGAGACTGAGCTGCTTTTTGCCGGAGTTTCTGTCTGAGGACCTTGTGTGTGCCTGGTATTGTTAGAGACCAGAAAGCTGTATCCAGTCCACTGGAACTAGAGTTACAGATGGTTACAATACACCATCTGTGTGCTGGGAATCAGAACTCAGTCTTATGGAAGACCAGCTAGTGCTCTTAATTACTGAGCCATTTTCCAGCCCCCTTTAATATATTTTAATTAATTAATTTACTCATTCAGTTTGCATCCCGATGATAGTTCCCTTCCTCCACCCCTCCCAGTCCATGCTCCCTTTGTCTTCCTCCTATTCCCCCTCCCTATTCCTCAGAAAAGGGGCACCTACCCATACCCGCCCACTCCATCTCACCAAGTCGCATCATGAGGATTGAGTGGATCCTCTTCCCCTGTGGCCTGGCAAAGCAGTCCCACTAAAGACAAGTGATCAAAAAGCAGGCAAGAGAGTCCATGTCAGACACTGCACCAACTCCCCTTACTAGATAACCCACATGAAGCCCTAGTTGCCTCTTGCTTACTTCTGTGTAGGGAGCCTAGGCCAAGTCCATGCATGGTCCATAGGCTTCTGGGAGGACATGGGGGTGACTCTAGCTGAGGCTCCTAGTAGCAGTGGTCATGGAGATTGAAGAGGATACCCTCTAACTAGACAGGACTCCTAATGGAGGGAGGGTACCACCAACCTACTCACAAAAACTTTGACCCAAACTTTCTAGGAATTTATTTTTTATTAATTACAATGTATTCACTTTATATCCCAGCTGTAGCCCCCTCCTTCATCCCCTCCCAATCCTACCCTCCCTCCCTCTTCTTCTCCCTTGCCTCTTCCCCAGTCCACTGATAAGGGAGGTCCTCCTCCCCTTCCATCTTACCCTAGTTTATCAGGTCTCATCAGGACTGTCTGCATTGTCTTCCTCTGTGGCCTGGTAAGGCTGCTCCACCCTCAGGGGGAGGTGATCAAAGAGCCAGTCACTGAGTTCATGTCAGAGACAATCCCTGTTCCCCTTACTAGGGAACCCACATGGACACTGAGCTGCCATGGGCTACATCTGTGCAGGGCTTCTAGTTTATCTCTATGCATAGTCCTGGCTTGAAATACCAGTTTCAGAAAGACCTCTGTGCCCAGGTTTTTTGTTTCTGTTGCTCTCCTTGTAGAGCTCTTGTCCCCTCCAGGTCTTTTTATCTCCCCCTTCTTTTATTAGATTACCTGCACTCTCCCCAAAGTTTGGCTATGAGTCTCAACATTGCTTTGATACCTTGCTGTGGCCTAGCAAGGCCGCCCTGATGGGGGAATTAGTCAAAGAGCTGGCAGCAGAGTCCATGTCAGAGTCTCCTTACTAGGGAGTCCACGTGGAGACTGAGCTGCCTATGGGCTACATCTGAGAAGGGGGTCTAGGTTCTCTTCATGCATGGTTTGGGGTTGGTGCATCAGTCTCTGCACGGCCCCCTGGACCCATATTTGTTGGCTTTGTTGGTCTTCTTATGGCGCTTCTGTCCCCTCTGGGTTCTTCTATCTCCCTACTCTTCCATTATAAAAGGTAATTATTTTTAGTTACTCTTTTTGCTGGAACAAATTATGTCCACAAGAACTGTAAGAGGGTTTACACTGATTACAGTTTGAGGAAATATATCATAGTGGAGAAGGCATGGTGGTCAGCACATTGAAAACACAGTCAGGAAGCAGAGTGATGAAGGCCAACACTCACCTTGCTTTCTTCTTTTTATTTAGTCTGGAGTTTAGAGTGGCTCTTCCCATCACAGTTAACCTTATCTGGGAAAGTCCTCACAGACCTACCCAAAGATTTGTCTCCAGGGTAATTCTAGACTTTATCAAGTTGGCAATCAAGATAAACTATCATAGTAAGTACATAGATGAAATTACATCTCTGTATGCTTATAGCTTCCATGTACATGTTTTTGCGTCATAAAACATTCCATGGTTAATAATATTAATATTTTTTTCTGAAATTAAATTGTGTACATTAGTTGAAGGATACAAGGAAAGTCCAGTTCTGTATTTTATCTGTTTCTTATTTTCATTTCAGTGAATCTACTTAAGGAAAAGCCTGGTGATGTAATTATGCTGTACAAATGGCTTTTAAAACTTCAGGAGGATTTTTTTTTTTTCTGGATCAGTGTAATTAGATCAGTCCCTTAGCTAAATTCTGCCTTGGAGCAATCCTCAAATGCCCATTTCTATGAGGACTCTAATCACTCTATTAACTGTCACATTGTTGGAGGAAAAGGTAAGTATTACATCATTAGTTAACCCTGCACTGAGTGGGTATCTAATCCCATGATTCATGAGCTGGATACAGAAAGTATTCATTTTTTCCCGTCATACTGATAATGACTTGTAAGTGATCAGGATCCCCTAAGTAAATTTGTTTAGGGTCAGTCTTTCCTGAGTTCCAGAAATTTCTTCCAAATGAGGAATGTCCAATATATAGACGATTATCTTCCTAGGAAAACAGAACAAACAATCAGACTTCTCACATAAATATTTTGGATCACCGAAAGTGTGTGCACAGAGTTGAGTATTCTATCTGTACTTTCTACAAACTGTGTTTGGCCTTTTGAAATTAGACAAACGTAGCTTACATCTTGACACAGCCTCTCAACCTTGGGCATATTGCTTATTTTGCCTGGTTTAGGAGACACGGCTTATAAAAATTATTAGAAAAAAAAAAGAATTGTCAAAGACCCAGGCTGTTTTTTTTCAGGGGAAGAAAATTACTGACACCTGTTCACCCGGAAGGCTGGAGTGTATGCTGTCTACCACGTGATGTTTTGCTACTTTATGGAGCCAGCCTTCACTAGAATCCCCCCAACCCCAAATCCTGAGCATTCATGAGGCTCAAGTCCTGAGCTTGGTCTCTCAGTGATTAGAACACATCCCCCTGAAAGAAGTCCCATGAACTTTGTGTCCTCCATCAGTACAACCCATTCTGACAGTTATTATAAATTATTCCTCTTCAGGCCCTTATCCTGAGCTCTGCTTCTTTGTGAATAAGAACCCACTCATACGGTAAAGGCCACAGGCACTTTAATAAGGAGTTGTCCTTTCCAACGGAGTTTCACACAGCCACATTTAAAGTGTTCTCATGATAACTGTCACGTGTAAACCCTTTACAAACTTTTAATGTGCTTAAATGTATAAGGAAAACAAACTGCTTGCCCAGTCTCTGGAAGTTTTGACTCAGCATCTGCTAAAGTGGTTCTGACCTGAGTTTCATATTTCACCTCACTTTGATTGTTTCCTTGCTGGTCATGATGCTTGGAGGGGACCCCAGCAGCTTAGTCAATGTTTACTTGCTGTAAAGTGGATGTGCTGATATATATTGTACATCTGTCTTATTATTAAGTGGAATATACATGTTCAGTGTATGACATATTGAGCTACTCAATAAATAGAAACTGTAGTTTTTGCCCCCTACTTAGTTGGTGCAGTTCAGTTTCTCCTGGATCTATATTGTTAGTGGAGGTGGCGAGTTGCCAGTCCCGTTCTCCCATTGTGCTTTGCACTCTCCCATCGAATCTTGGCACCCAAAGCTTGCAGAAAACAAGAATACATGTCAGTAATAATAGAAAAAGTGATCCTATTTTCTTTTCAGGGTGAAAATTTCCCTGCTAGTTGTTAGTCTCTGGTCCACTAATTGAACTGAAATTTACTTGTCAGTTTAAGTTTGAAAAATGTAACTGGTAGGAAAAATGAATTATGAAAGTATTGAAAGTTTGAAAGTATTAATTAAAATATTTTATAATGCCTCTGGCTTTTCTAGGGGACATAGCTCACAGAAAACCTCCCAATCCTCTGGCTCTTATAATCTTTCTACCCCCTCTTCTGCAATGAACACTGATCCTTAGATGCAGAAATTGTGTTGTAGATGTCTATATGACACATGTATATGCCATGTGACATACACACGTATGTGTGTGGAGTGATAGAGCATTCTAAAAGGTGCATGTATTTAAGCTTATAAACTCTGGTCATGTGTCTGTTGGAACAAGTGAGAGCCACAGCTTCACCAAAGCTACCATGGTATTATCTTAGCAGCCGCTGTTTAGAGACATTTGCTTTTGTTTTCGTTTTTGTATTTGATTTTGTTTCTGTTCTTGTGTTTTATTTTGTTGTTTAAATATATCATAATCAAGAAATGGGGAGGGAAAAGAAAGAGACCATAATCTCTACATAATTTATGCTTCCAGAGAAACTAGTCTGAGTAAGGCAAGCACTCTGTTTAAGGACATGAGCTTATTACCTGAACTTTTTTTCACCTCAGGCCGTTCATTTTGGGGAGCAATAGAGATGCACAAGGTTAGCCATTTTCTTCTTCTAAAAATGCATTGATTTCGGCTGGCTCTTCACCCCAGCCCGAGGGAGGAGCAGCTTTGCTAGACCTCAGAAGAGGACATTGCAGCCAGCCCTGAAGACACATGATAAGCTAGGGTCAGATGGAAGGGGAGGAGGTCCTCCCCTATCAGTGGACTTGGAAAGGGGCAGGGAGGAGATGAGGGAGGGATGGGGAGAGTGGGAGGGAATGAGGGAGGGAGCTATAGCTGGGATACAACGTATACAACCTGTGATTAATATAAAAATAAATACATTATTTTAAAAACTGCATTGATTGTTGAGACCATGGAAGTTAATAAACATCCACACATCATTGTGTGCCAAGTCTTTTAGATTCCTTAGGTTGTCTCCCTTGTCTCTGAAGATCTTATCTGATTGATGGGAATACAGCTAAAGAGCAGAATAAACCTAGACAAACCTAGAGTCCTGCCTGAAGCAGCAGAAGTGGACAGCATCACTAAAGACATGATGAGAAAAGCCACAATCACTTTTTAAAAAATCAATAGAAGACAAAATATCTTAAAAAAAAAAAGACAAAAATCTCTTTTAACACTTAACTGAAATTATCCTTGATCTTGATTGACCAAAAGACAAAGAAGTTCATGAGAAGAAGTCCTTTTGGCTTTTTTGGTTTGGGGACCTCTTACATCTGGCCACAATTCCCCGTGAGAGGCAATTTTAAGGCAAGCAAAATCTTGATTTTAATTTTTACTTTGTAATTTGAAATGAACAGCATGGCTGCTTTCCCACTGTTTATTTAAATCACTCTGTCATGCGTGTGTGATCCAAAAATGGAATTTTCTATGTAAACCATCAGAATGGAAGTTATAGAGCATAAAATCAGGCATGTTTCATGTATGTATTTAAGAAAAACTGCAATGCAACATTTAAGTACAACAGAGAAACAATCCGGACCTTATGTTCTTGCATCTGAAGAATGGGCTAAAAGTGATATTTGGAAATGATTTGAAAAGTGAAAATGATCTACAAATGTGCAGCACCATCATTTTGCATCTGCTTGGCGTAGACCCTGGACTGCGTGGGAGTCCCTTTCTCCCCTTGTCACTGGCAAGGACTGCTGGGAAATGCATGTTTAATTAGCATGACTGCAGGAACAGTTTGTTTTCTTCTTGTTCCACCTAATCCTCATCTGTGAGATAAAATCTTTTGATGGAGAGCATATTTATGGTTTCCCTGGAAGGGAAATGGAAAGACAGTTGAGTCTTTACCAATCCCTTCCCCCCACCCCACCCCCGACCTCCAACTTTTTTGGACTTGAATAAAGCATTTAGTCTCAAGTCTCTTTCAAGTGTCTCTGACTTCCTCCTGAGCAACCAGGTGTCACTTTTGAGCCAATCAAGATTAGTGTTGTTCTAGTTTACTTTTGCTTACTGTGATAAACACCATAGCCAAAGTAAGTTGGGAGGAAAAGGCTTTTTTTCTTTTTTTTCTTTTTTTTTTTTTGCTTAAAGGTTACAGTCATCACTGAGGGAAGTGAGGGCAGGAACTGAGGCAGAGAATTCAGGGAAGGCTTCTTGCTGCCCTGTGATGTTCTCATTCTTAGACAGCCTAGGCCTTTCTGCCCAGGAGTGGCACCAGGCATAGTGGGGTGGTCCCTCCTACATCAATTGGCAATCAGGAAAATAGGATAAAGTTTCTTCTGTTGTTGAAGAATAGGTAAGAGATGCGAACCTTATCAAAATCAGGTGCAACAACATGAGGCCTGTTGCACCAACTGCTTTGGCGGCTGAGATGGGAGGGTTTCTTGAGCCTGGAAGTTCCACAGCAGCCTGAGTGATAAATCTGATGAGATCTGTTTCACCAAACAAATAAAAAGGCCTAGAATATTACTACATCATGGGTCAGGCAGATACCTTCTCTTCCTCTTATGCTGTGTGTAAGAATGGGTTCCTTAGACCAGATTGTCCTCCCTTACAGGCCCTAAGGGTTAGATAAGATGGAGAAGCAACCCGCTAATCTATATTCAAGCTGTGCTTTCCTGTCCAGTTTATCAGAGAGGTAGGCCTGGGAGGGGGTGGTGACTGACATCTCTTTGGATGTTAATATAATGAATACCTTCTCATTCTTTGTACTCATTATCGTAGGTGAATTCAGTTGGTTAGAACAAAAGTATCGGAGGAAAAGTGGAGCTCAAGCCACCATTCAGACTCTTCCAACAACTTATGAAGCCAGCTAGCATCACTGCCATCTCAATGGCACCAGAGGATAGTCAGGCCCAGGCAGACTTTCAGGACAGGAACTGTGCTGTTGTTCTAAAACAGGAGATGACCTTGGCAGGCCTAGCCCGCCCCACCCCCTTCAGCTTGACACAAAGTTTTGGCTTAGACTTTGAAAAATATGATTGACTCAAGAGAGGCAAAAGATTTATTACTGGAGAAATAACTTTGCCAGAGCCTGTTCTAAAGGGGAAAGATATTCACACTTTTTTTTTTTCTGGGAAGTAGAGAACTTTATCAGAAAATCCTGGGTTAGGAATAGCACAAGGCTGAACTTAAATTTGCCCAGAAATATAAATCCCAGGAAAGAAAGAAAGGAGGAAGGCAATGGAACAATGGAAAAAGAGTTATATCTTCTCAGCAGGGTTCTTCATTTCCTTTATTTAGCATATTATTAAATATTTTAATATTCATAGATGCATGTAGTATTTGGATCTAATCCATTCTTATATCTTCCTACAATTCCTTTCCTTTTAAATTATTTATCCAAATTTATTTATTTATCAATGGGTTTTGCTTAGAGTTCTCTTACATTTTTGGTGGTGAGCCTAGCCTTTAATGGTTGAGCTACCTCTCCAGCCCTAGAATTCTCATTGTATTATAGATGCTGAGGGGAAAATGCTAAAGTATATCTATAATAGGAACAGGGCACATTGGTGACAGGTGCCCATTGGAATCTTTTGTGGGTCACCACATTGACTTGGATAGAGATGGAGGGGATGACTTGAGGAACAAACTGGTGGACCAGCCTCCCCTAACTCAGTACTCATAACTATAAGAATGTGGAAGAGTTGATGTGGCAAAGTCCTGGACATACATAGTCTCCTCATGTGGTGTCATTTTTATTGAGGTTCATTTGATCCATCAGCCATCTGTGATAGCCGCTTTCACTGAGTGGAAGGCAGTTTTGAATGCCATGTGACTAGAAAATATGTGTGGTCCAGCAAGAGTATAAGTCAAGTTTCCTATGAATGCTGAAGAGTGAGGCTCATGGGAGAGACATATGTATTTAAGGCTTGCAAGTCTACAATCTGAAATGAATGTCCTGGAAGAACATCGAGAACAGTGTGAAATGGCTGATGAGTCTAAATCATAGCTATTATTTTTTATTAAATATTAATGCTACACATTCCTGCAGGGTTCAGAGAACAGATGTTAGACTTGACATCCTGTCATTTTTATCAATGTCTGGATTTCCAATGTCTATTAAATCTGATAGTATAAAACACAGGAAGGGATAATTAATACTCCATTTCCATCCAGGGCTATCTGCTGACATTGGGCCCTAGAGAACCTATAGCTCTCTCTTGAATATTTGTTTAGAGGCAGAGATAATCTGAGATGGTGTAGTCTCCTAGTAAATCGTTCCATTGGGCCTCTGGCTGGACAACAGCCCATTCTGTAAGCACAATTTTTTTCTTGTTAGTTTCAAGAAAATAAGTAAACTTCAAATAAGGTTTGCTTTAGTGGCAAAAACTTCCATTAGGGATCCTGATTTTTCTTTCTACTTTATTGCCCCTAAATCATTTCTCTTAACATCACCCTGGATATAAAGAGTAAATAATAAATTAACTAACTTATGAACTTACCATTCAATAGCCAAATTCCTGCTGGGATACTGTCCATGTAGAGTCCAAGCAGGTGGGGAGGTCCTATTTTGAGCAAATTCACAGTGACATAAAATGTGGCTTATGCTGATTTAGTACCAGGAAATATTTGCTAAGTAGAAAGCTCCGGAAAGAAAATCATTCTTGGTCAGGTGCAGCTTATAGTGAGCCTATTCATAGAAAAAATATGTCCAAGGTCCATTCCTCACAAAATTACATTATGTACTTGGGAAAAATACAGCCATGTGTTTGCCCTGTAACACCCTGTTGTCTTGTGATTATTTAAGCAATTCTGGCCACCATGCTGCAGCTGCAGTTAGTCTTCAAGGGAGGGTAGCCTTTCTCCTTCATGCACACACACACACACACACACACACACACACACACACACACAAAAGGAAGTATTCAAAAACAAATAAACAATGGCTGCTGATGTGCTGAAGTGGACTGGGGATTTTTTTGCCCATTTGAGAAAATAGTGAACATGCTAACATGAGTGCCCATTAGGTCTAGTTTCCGCTCTTAGCCTAGAAAAATTGCTTTCTGACTCAAAGATTAAAATAGGGACCTCTGTTCTTACTGAACACATTAGTGCATGCTACTAACTGGTATAATGATGTTCTAAGCTGTAGAAGTAAGCGGTTCCTTTAGCCAATCAGCAAATGTCAGCACGGTTGCTGAGGGAACCTTGTTAAAAAGAAAACATGTTTCTCCTTGATGTCATACTAGTAAGTTGATGGACACACAGGGTAGATTAATGTGTAACTGTATATTTAAGAAGCCAAGTTGAGGATCTGAGGAGGGTCTGGCTGTGTATGACGACTGTCACCCCACTGATTGCCAGGCTTGATCTGACTGAGCTGGCTGGCTACATAGGTCTCCCCTTCATTCCTTACTGGTCCATGCATGTCCCTCTTGAAGAAGCAATACTCAATGGAAAAGGGCAGGGCCTTCCCAAAATAGGGCAAGACAAGATGAGGTTTTAGTCAAAGGTAGCTGTGCTCACCTGCTAGAACCTCCAACAAGTTCTTAAGAACCCAGGGAAAGTCTCTTGTAGTGACAGCATATACAACTGCTAAGTCCTAATGGCCATAGAAGAGTGGGAAAGTCTAAGGATAGATTTTTCTTTCTATGGGTGCCAAATTCAGGCTGAGGGCTCAGTTTCAAGGCCTAAGCCACCAACTAGCTGCAGAATAGACAGCTGAGAAATGAAGAACCACTTGGAACACAATTGCTCTCTTCATAGGACCTAGCTAGGCAGAGCACCACCATTTAACACCCATACCAGTGTCCTGACATAACAAATATTTCTAAGAGGACTAGCCCCAAGCACCTGATTTTCTTATTGCTGTTTTCTAGTTAACAGATGTGGGACCCCACTCCAGACTCTGAGGCCATCTTGAGAAGTTTGGAGACAGGAAGACACAGCTCCTATTGACTTTCTGCATAGCATGCTGAGTCCCAGTTTCAGCTTTGTCACTGAGTTTCCAGCCACAGACTGAGGGGCCATAAACACGTGGCCTGGGTGGAAACTTAGGAGATGTTTATAATCATGGAACCAAAACACAAGAGGAGACAGGTGGGTGAAATTTGCCCCAATTTGAATAAATTATTAGCTCTAGTTCATTTAGGAGGAAAAGTGGAATTGTCCTGAAACAAACCTGTTCCTCCCTCAGCTTGTTAAATGTGCCTTTTCATGGGTTTTGCTTTCAAATCTGCATGAATTATTTTTCTTCTATTAAATATTAATGTGCCTCTCTCAGTAAAAGAAGGGGACAAATCAGGTCTGGTACACGTCTTCCCAGCACTATTTACTGCTGCTGGGGGACTGAAGCAAATGCCAGCTCCCAACACATTATTAAATCAGGCCTGCACAGAGCCCAGATGTTACCCTGGATCCAAGCACAGTGAATGCACGCTGAAAAACAAACAGGAGAGTGTACCAGGTCTGCTCTAGGAGGCTTTGTCTTGCCACATCCTTGTCAGCGTGCCCACCTAACCCAACCTTTCCACCCAGCACATCCACCCAGCATACCTTTCCCAATCCAGTGTGTCCACCTAACCTTTGGAGAAAATTGTCCTCACCTGGGCACAGCCTGCTGTTCCAGAAGCAGTGATTGTACGAGAGGGGATTTATTGTTTTAAGCCTCTTATCTTTTCCCCCAATGGCTCTTTCTACTTGATTAGTTCAGGATCAATATGTCTGTGGGCAGAGTGTGATGGGGAGAATGATTTATCAGTGTCAGAGGGAGGTTGGCCTTTGTTCCATGTGGTTCTCCTTTCCTGGTACACACATGCACACACACAAACACACGCACACACGAGAGAGAGAGAGAGACAGAGAGAGAGAGAGAGAGAGAGACAGAGAGAGAGAGAGACAGAGAGAGACAGAGAAACAGAGAGAGACAGAGAGAGAGAGAGACAGAGAGACAGAGAGACAGAGAGACAGAGACAGAGAGACAGAGACAGACAGAGACAGACAGAGAGAGACCACTCTTGCCCTGCAAGTCTTTCTCTATTCTTTTCCTCATCTGAATTTTATCCCCTTTCACAATCTAGATGAACTTGGTCTCCTCTCAGAAGCATATTCTTTAATTCCTAAACTGTAACTCTAAGTGAAGTATGATAGTACCGAAGAGAGTTGTTGCACAGTGTAAGTTCTGCTTCCTGGACCAGGACTGAGCCCCTGAAGCCTCTATCTGAGGAACAGAGCGGCGTGGAGAGAGCATTGGTTTATCAACGGTGAAGCTTCAAAAGAACCATTTAGCCTATGGGGGTTATGATGCATCTATTTCAACATGAATGCTGTCATCATCATCATCTTTCCTGAGAAACAGCCAGGTAGGTAGTGTGGGCTGGAGTGGGCCCTGTTTCTAGCAGGCATCCAGGCAGTTTTGACAATGTTCATCTGATCATCACAATTTTAGAAGGTAGGCCTTTATGACTCGGAATGAGACAATTTCTGGGAAAGTGACTTGTAAACTAAAAGATACGGGATCACTGACAAACCTTAGATTTTCCTTGTTTCCTTCCCAGAGAAGACTTTGATCTTTACTCCCATTTTCAATTCAGCAGCACCTCTCATTTGTGTTACCACTTATTCTAGCCATTTATGATCCTGTCTACCCCGGCTAAGCCACTGCCTCAATCTGTCGTCTAGTTATAACTGAATACCAAAGACTGGGAGGCATGCAATGAAAGGAAACTGTCTTTCATGTTCTAGAAGTTCAAGGTCAAGATGCCAGCAGGTAGCAGAGGTCTGCTGGGTGACATTTCTTCGAAAATGGCAGCTGTTTTGCTCTTATCTCAAGAGATAGATGGGACCACTGAGCTCAGTAAGGTCTCTTTTGCATGAATACTTATAATTAGCATAATTTCACAGTTATAACATCTCACACATTGTCTTATTCAGCATTTCTGTTGTGATAAGGACCATAACCAAAAGCCACTTGGGGAGGAAGTGCTTTATTTCAGCCTACAGCTCTCAGTTGACACTCCATCACTGAGCCAAGTCAGGGCAGGAACCTGTATGCAGGGACTAAGTTGAGAATGCTGCTTGCTAGCTCCATCTGCCTGCTTTCTTTAACACCTCAAGACTAGGGTGCACCTTACACCCTCCAGAATAGCTAAGATCAAAAACTCTAGTGACAACGCATGTTGGAGAGGCTGTGGAGAAAGAGGAACCCTCCTCCATTGCTGGTGGGAAT
>JAQQSO010004590.1:0-12663 GCA_028658305.1 Pachyuromys duprasi | reverse complement strand
GAGGACCTCTGAGGGGGTCAACGTAGCGATGTATCAGAGCAGATATTAAGACTCGCGATCAAGCCTTTGGCAGAGGGCGAGAAGTGATGATAGAAATGGAGGAGGTTGGTGATACTTGGGGAGAACAAGAGCTCCACAAAGACCAAACTGAGCAGGGCACAGGGGTCTTGTATGAGACGGTTTCTACAACCAAGGACCACTTGTGGATGTGGCCTGGAACCCCTGTGCAGAGGGGGCCCATGATAGCTTGGTGTCAGACTGAAGACCCTAGTGAGGGAAACAGGGACTGTTTCAGTCATGAACTTGATGGCTGACTCTTCGACCCTCCCCCATACAAGCCGGGGAGTGACAGACTGGCTAGATCCCAGGGGAGGACATTGCAGCCAGCCCTGAGGAGACAGGATGAGCTGGGGTTGGATGGAAGGGGAGGAGGTCCTCCCCCATTGGTGTACTTGGAGGGGGTGGGGAGGAGATGAGGGAGGGGGGGAGGGAGGGAGAGAGTGGAAGGGAATGAGGGAGGGGGCTACGCCTGGGATGCAAAGTACCTAACCTGTGATTGATACAAAAATAAATAAATTAATTAAAAAAAACAGAAGAGACAAAAGACTATCTGTGATCCCCACTAGCATACCAAAGCACATGCTGGCCTCTGGGCTCCCTCAATATCATATTTGAAAGCCCACTCTAGTTCTTCTCAGCTAGTCTCCTCTCCTAAATTCCCATCAGATCATGTTTTCCTCCCTCACCAGCTACTCATTCTCCTTATAACCCTGCTATTTCAGCTCTGCTCCCTCTTTTGAACCCTCTCTCCCTGTCTTCCTCTCTCTGTTTCCCTCCTCCTCTCTCTGAAGCACTATTCCTACCCCTGTCTCTTTGCCCTCCTCCTGCTTCTCTCCTGCCCAAGTCCAGGCTACTGGCCAAGTTCAGTCTACTACCTGCTCTCTCTGCTCTAGACTCTTGCAGATGTCTCTGGCTGTTCTCTATCTACAATAAAACCCCCTTAATCATACCAAGTAGCGGTCATGTTGTCAGTTTATGCACTTGAATAGTATTTATTCAAGGGTGCTTTTAGCATATAGAGTATCCGGTAAATTAGAAAAAAAGAAATATTTGGGTGTAAGCCCGAGTTAGTGTGTATGCTTTAGGCTGGCAGCTCTATGCAGCATTAGCCTACAGTTCTCAGCTTTCATGATATTCCCTGGACAAACAAGTTCTAAGACCTCCTTTTGAAGTCCTTACCTCCTGAAGCCCATCATTCTACTTCTCTCTTGTTGCTGAGTCTATTGTTTATATCAAGAAGCCCTTGCCACAGGCCCTGGGCCCATTCTGCCTCAGATTGCCCTAAGAGCTGCAGAGTCCCCCCTGAGAGCCATGCATTGATTGAAGGGGCCCCTGCTCTGAAAGCACAGGATTTCTACCCTCCTCTACCCCGAATGGAACACAGAGTCATCTCCCTGCTCTAGCACATGAGAACTACCGGTGTCTTAGGACGTCACTGGCTCTGTAGTTTGCCTGAGGTTGGACTGGGTGCCAGCAAACCCAGCCAGCTACTGGAAAATGTGTTCCAAGTCTTGGAAATTGACTTGTCAAGTAACTTTTGAAATACAGTCCATTTAAAAGTTGCACACTTCTAATTTTTCCCTAAACATATCTTTTCTCTTTTTCTCACAAAAATCTATAAAATAGGTATGTTGATGACATTCCTATTTTATAGATGAGGAACCTGAGGCATAAATATTGAATGATTTCTATATGGTTACATAAAGTAGTTAGTGGTTGAATCAGTAAATTCTGTTCTTGAATCAGTAACCACCTAGTTATTATGCAATAAACACATAGTTCAAGCAATTATTTTGTGTGTATACACTGAGCTTCACTTTGGCCAATTTTTATGATGTGTAGTTTACAGTATTTAGAATTGTCTTGGTGAGGAAGTAGATAGGCCCTAAGTAAATGGTTTCCTTTACTCTCTCCACTTCTCTTTTTCCCCCAGTCTTTTAAATGTTTTTTAAGTTTTTAAATTAATTTCGTTATTACTTACACTTATTTACCTTATATACCCCTGTAGTTCCCTCTCCCTCTCACCTCCCGTCCCAAACCCTCCCTTCCTTCCCCTTCTGCACCCGTCTCCCTCCCCAAGTCCACTGATAGGGGAGGTCTTCTTTTCCTTCCTTCTGATCCTAGTCTATTAGGTCTCATCAGGAGTGGCTGCATTTTCTTCCTCTGTGGCCTGGTAAGGCTGCTCCCACCTCAGGGGATCAAAGAGCAGGCCAATCAGTTCATGTCAGAGGCAGTCCCTGTTCCCATTACTATGGAACCCGCTTGGACACTGAACTGCCATGGGCTACATCTGTGCAGGGGTCCTGGGTTATTTCCATGCATGGTACTTGGTTGTAGTATCAGTCTCAGGAAAGACCCCTGTGCTCAGATTTTTTGGTTCTGTTGCTCTCCTTGTGGAGTTCCTGTCCTCTCCAGATCTTACTATTTCCTATTTCTTTCATAAGATTCCCTGCACTCTGCCCAAGGGTTGGCCATAAGTCTCAGCATCTGCTTTGATGGTCTGCAGGGCTGAGCCTTTCCAAGGCCTTCTGTGGCAGGCTCCTGACTTGTTCCATCTTCAACAAATGGTGCTGGTCTAACTGGATGTCTACATGTAGAAAAATGCAAATAGATCCATACTTATGACCCTGGGCAAAACTAAAGTCCAAGTGGATCAAAGACCTTAATATAAAACCAGGCACATTAAACTGCTTAGAAGAAAAAGTGGGGAAGAGCCTTGAACTCATTGAGACAGGAGACAACTTCCTGAGCAGAACACCAATAGCACAGGTTTTAAGATCAACAATCAATAAATGGGACCTCATGAAACTGAAAAGCTTCTGTAAAGCAAAGGACACTGTCATCAAAACAAATCGACAGCCTACAGACTGGGAAAGGATCTTTACCAATATATATAAATATAACACAAAAAGTTAACCAACAACAAATCAAGTAATCCCATTAAAAAATTGGGAACACAGCTAAACAGAGAATTCTCAATAGAGGAATATCGAATGGCAGAGAAACACTTAAAGAAATGCTCAACACCATTAGTCATCAGGGAAATGCAAATCAAAACACGACCCTGAGATTTCACCTTATACCCATCAGAATGACCAAGATCCAAAACTCAAGTGACAACACATGCTGGAGAGGTTGTGGGAAAAGGGGTACCCTCCTCCACTGTTGGTGGGAATGTAAACTTGTACAACCACTCTGGAAATCAATCTGCTGCTTCCTCAGACAACTAGGAATAACACTTCCTTAAGATCCAGCTATACCACTCCTCGGCATATATCCAGAAGAGGCTCAACTACACAATAAGGACATTTGCTCAAGCATGTTTGTAGCAGCTTTATTTGTAATAGCCAGAAGCTGGAAACAACCCAGATGCCCCTCAACTGAGGAATGGATACAGAAATTGTGGTCATCTACACAATGGAATATTACTCAGCAATAAAAAAACAAGGATATCATGAAATTTGAAAGTAAATGGTGGGAACTGGAAAGGATCATCCTGAGTGAGCTATCCCAGAAGCAGAAAGACACACAAGGTATATACTCACTCATATAGACATATAATATAGGATAAACCTACTAAAATCTGTATACCTAAAGAAACTAATCAAGTGGGAGGACTCTTGCTAAAATGCTCAATCCCTATTCAGAAAGGCAAAGAGGATGGACATCGGAAGAAAGAGAAAACAGGGAACAAGTCAGGAGTCTCCACTTCTCTTAACCATTTAATGTCACTGGTGTGTAGCAAATGTACTGACCATGTCTTGCTCTTCTAACTAGATCTGCCCATACAGATATGATTCAAAGCCATGGGAAAGATAAATATAGCAAGGAAAACTCAAGTGGAAAAATTCACAATGGGAATATTAAAGAGAAAACCATAACAAAAGTTATTCTAAAGAGTGAAAAATAGGAGCTGAAGAGGTGGCTCAGCGATTAAGAACACTAGCGGCTCTTGCAGAAGACCTGGGCTCAGCGACTAGCACACAGTGGGTCACAAACTCTCTGTAACTCTAGCTCTTGGGTACCAAAGCCTTCTTCCAGCTTTCCTGAATACCAGGCAGGCTTGCACACATAAGGTACACATACATCCTACAGGTAAAACATTTCCATGGATAAAACAAAAGCAAAAACAAACAACCCTCTCCCTCCAAGGTCAAGACAGGCAGGAGAGACCAGAGACAACCTTAAGCGGTAGATGAGGGCTTCCAAATGAGAGTTGGCTTGGTTGGTTTTTCTTTATTATTATTTTTTTAAGGCAGTGTTTCACTCTATAACCCAGCTGCCCCCCAGTTTCCCTGTGCAGCCCAGGCTGCACTCAAAACTCTGCTTACCTTCTTGCTCCAAGTATGCGCCACAACACCATCACACCAAGATGGGACTTCGTGAGATCTGGGGCTTAAGGCTGCTGGTGCACTGACCTTTCCAATAAGCTGTTTCATATCTCTCCTTCCCTTCTAAGCCATTTTGAAAGCAAAGCAAAAAGAACTTCAAAAGGGCTTCAACTGTTAAATTTTGGGTTTCTGAATCGTCAGGGATTTTAACTGTCAAAAACAGATATGTAACTTCACTTTCTACTTTATACATCAATAAGTTGACAGCTGAAACATTATACTCTGACTTTGGGTAAAATATTATTTTAGACTAAGTTGTGTTTCTTTCACAATCCATATATTTGATTCTTAGCCCCTTTTTTCCAAGAATGTGATTTTAATTGGGGACAGCATCTTTTTGTCCTCAGGGCTGTTCCTAATACAATACATCTGATGCCATTATAACAAGAGGAAATTTGGAGAGAGACAAAGACTGAAGCTTGTGTGAAAAGTATCAGGGAGGAGGCGGCCATGCTCAACACAAGGAGCCCTCACCTCAGAAGGGCTCAATGCTGCAGGCAGCTAGATCTTGGAATTATAGCATCAGAATTGTGGGAGTAAATCTCTGTATTGTTACCTTTCTACAACAGTGCTAACTACTACAGTGACCCCTAGAATTGGGGGAAAAATGAGGACATAGGCTTCTTAGATGGCTGAAGTGGAGCAGATAGGACTGTATGTAATAATGACCCTAGAAACTTAAAAAAAAAAAAAAGAAAGGAAAAAGCTCAGTGAATTTATAGCTTTAAAGCCCAACAAAGAAAAAAACATCTCCTTATGGAAGCTACAGTGTGTCCCACAGTATACCCTCTTGTCCATGCATCTTTGCTTGCAAGTGTTCATTGCTATGGCTCGTTGGTCTGGTATGAGGCCTCTGCCTTCTGCTACTCTATCAATCCTGGATCCTCACAGGACTCCTCTCAGATATCCTGTTGTTGCCCTGTGTCATGGAGATCGGTGGATTTGGACCTGTAGGACTGGCCCCTTCATGCACTCCAGCAGTTCATTCATAGGGTAGATGTTGGGGTGGACCAACTCAAAGCCCTGGATCTGGGCCTGAGAAGTGTCTGAGCTGATCCGCCAGGGGCCAGCTCACCAACAACCCCTGCTACCAGGCCAGCTCTACCCTGTTGCCCAGGCAAGGTACAGGACCACATGGGCCATTTTCTAAAACAAACAAACAAACAAACAAACAAACAAACATATATGTGAATACTTTCCTTCCTTTTTGAATATTCAAATACAGTTGAGGCTTTTCCCTAGGCTTTTGTTGAAAGCATTCTTTCTTAGATGATGTTAAATTTGGAAAATCTGACTCAGAAGCAGAACTTTTTTAGCAAGTCACAAGCAATGGGGCTGCAGTATTACGACGTGGATCCATCCTCTCCTCGTGGCTCAGGGTCTGCTCCCGCACTGGTTCAAGGCAATAAGTGCATGTTGCTGGGTTCGATCAAAGTTACGTCGTCAAGAATTAACGTTGCTCCACTGTCTGAAAGTGTTTTAGTCCCAACTAGTCACAGTACTTAGTCCCACATTATTCCAAATCAGTCTCGGTATCATTTCAGGGAGCCTTCGCTCTCCTATCTTCGCTCCTATCTTACTGCATCTTTGGGAGTAGGAAAGGACTCCCGTACATTGCTAGTCTGCTGCCAAGACTCTAGGTTTTAGAAGTGGCCTGCCTGCTTGCAGTTGTTTGGCGCTCATTTCCAATTCTGTTTTTCTTTGAATTCAGATCCTCAAGAGAAGACCCAACATCACCAGCGTGACTGTCTCGACGCGCATGCCTGATGACGATCTGGGCAGTGAACTGAAATGCTGTTGCCTCAGAAATATCCCTGCACTAATAAGGAAGGAGAAGGAACCCTGCACAGCAAGGTTTCTCGTGATGTCCCACATGCTGAGTTCAGTTAAGTTGCTTTTTTTTTTTTTTTTTTTTTTTTTTTTTTTTTAGGTGAAAGTTACTTTTAATGACCAAGACGCCTTTTTTCTACCCAGTGGGATTTGCAGAGTCAAACAGAGCATCTATATCAGGAAATTCTATTCTAGCTTTTACTGCGCTGATGAAAAAAACATTTTTCCAGATGGGTTTCTGTTTACACAGCCTTTAAAAATTTTACTTGCTCACAGTTTGCCCCCACTGGCAGTACTTTGAGTTCTAGCTTTCAAGACTTGAAGCCCTCAATACTGTTTATAGAACAGGAAGAGAAGTGACCCTTTAAGTAAGGAAAAGGCTCTACAGGAACCCTCATTGCTCAGAAGTACGGGTAAGCAGTACCGATGGTACTGCCAATGGGGCGGCCATGGTGGTGTGTGCTCGGAACTCCTGTACTTGCAGGAAAATCAGGAGTTCAAGGCCATCTGTGACTACGTAGCAAATTTAAAGCCAGCCTGGGCTACATGAGACCCTGTCTCAACAAAAGATGTTAAGAAGTTGTATTGGTGGCTTAACAATAGTATTTTAGGCACATTATTATGAAAATAATAAGGATTGAAGGATTAAATAGTAAATAAACTTGCAGTCATCATCTCTATTATATAATTAACATCTTGCTATATTTACCATCTAACCTAGCCAAGCCCCTATCATATTTCTGTTACTTTATTGATCTTTTAATTTTGGGGTGCATTTCAAAGGCACAGCTACCGCAAACAATGAGCTTTTGTCATATCATGATGACATCAAATGGCTTTTATCCAATGGTGCGCTTTCCCAAGTGAGACTGATTCAATGGCAGCTAACAACTGAGAGTATCTTTAATGTGTTTTATTTCCATTTATTATGTGTTCTTTGTTTTTTGTGGGAGGGCTTATTATTGAACCTAAGACTTCACACATGGTAAAGTGTATGCTGTATCAAGTACTATTCTCCTCTAATCCTTAATGCATTTTAAGAGTTTGTTTTCTCTGCTAAAAGAAGGTTGAAGGTAAGAATTCAAGAACACAATCCATGCTTTAAGCACTTTCATTCTTTCTGATCCACTATCCCTAGCTGTGGATATCCCAGGGCACCTGGGAGGCTTGTCCTGCTCTAAAATGGCTGTTGGTGCTTTAGTCATCTTACTATCTGATACCAAAGAAGAGCAGGGAGGAGAGGGGAGTTCCATCAGTAACGTGACAAGAAGAGCCAACTATTTATCATCAACTTTTAAAAGTCTCAGGACAACAAAACTGTCAAAACCAAAAACAACAAATAAGCAAATCCAAGTAAACAGTGGGGGGAATTTTGTGGAAAATGTAATTTTCATATTACATTTACAGTATTTAAAGAAAAATGTGATTATAAATATAGCATTTGTATTTTTATATTTTATTAGCTGTTTTCTATTTTATAATTTATTAGCCATATTTACATAGCTATACTTGAGGCTGACAGATATAATATTGTTTACTTTGATTATTCAGGTAGCGTATTTATTTAAAACATTTCTTCATTTTGGGAATAATCAGTTGAGCTGAAGGTTTCTAGCTCAGTTCTGTGTTACCTGGGTTACCATTAGAGACATTTGCAGGGGTACAAAAGGTGACTTTAGCAACTTCTCAACAGAACTGTAGGCATAGGTTATTGTGTAATTCAAATGCTGATTTTTGTACCCCCATATCTGGTTGCAATCCTTGTTCTGAGAATCTCCAGTCTCAATGTTGTTTAAAGGCTGCTTTCCAACTGTCCCCTGATATGCCAATATAAGCAGTTTACAGTCAACCTCTTCATGGAAGGTAATAGGGCTGGATTTCCTGCCAGCCAGGGAAAGAGGAGTTAAGGAGAAAGTAGAGGATTGAGGCATGGGGAGAGGTCCAAGAGAGATCAGAAGAAGGAGATGGAACAGGAAAGGTACAATGTCCAAATATTTCTGGGAGGGAACCAAATTAGCTTAGAGGTTTAGAATAGATTAATAGCTGCTCAGTTATTGTGCTGTGAAGCTTGTTAAAATAATATAGTAAAGTCTCAATTATTTGTGTGATAGCCAGGTTAAGAGAGAAACTGAGAAACAAACACAGTTTTATAAAAATAACAGTAACACAGATCTATTTGCCCAATGAACTCATTGAGCCCTGTGTGGTAGTAATATCAAAGCAATACCCTTTATCCTAGGTATTAGAAAAACTTAAAAACACTTAGTGGTTTAGGGCTAAAGGACCATATGGCCAATTTCTGCTGTCTTCAGGAAAATAGTTCCCCAGAAATGTAGGAGTTAAGAATCTGGCCTACTGATGATAAAAATTCTTGAGGAATATTTTAAGTATTTAAAAACGGATTTATCTCCTAAGAAGCAGCCTCATTTTCCTACTTGAGTTCTTGGGTCAAAGCAGATGAGATTTAACCTTGATGGGTGCAGGGTACTGGTGTCCCTGGAGTACATAAGAAGGTCTGTGGGCTGGTCATGTGTAACAAAGGAGGAGGAAAACAGTTTTGAGCTGTATATGTGCGTGGATCGTGTGGGTATGTGTACGTGCCCACATGGATGTGTGGAGACTTGTAGTCTCCCCATCTTGATTTTTTGAGTTTCTCACTGAATCCAGAGCTTCCCAGTTGGGTTAGATTGCTGACCAGCAAGCTTCAGGGATTCTGCCTTCTCCATCTACCAGAGCTGGGATCACAGGTATGTATTTCAGCTTACACATTAACAATTTTCGTCTTTTGAGACAAGGTCTCACTGTGGTATCTTTGGGTGACCTACAGCTCACTATGTAAACCAGGCTG
Organism: Pachyuromys duprasi; assembly: GCA_028658305.1. Taxonomy (NCBI): domain Eukaryota; kingdom Metazoa; phylum Chordata; class Mammalia; order Rodentia; family Muridae; genus Pachyuromys; species Pachyuromys duprasi. Next base: position 3,534 of record JAQQSO010004590.1, on the reverse strand, counting down.
GTCTCAGACTCACAAAGATTCACCCACCTCTGCTTCTCGAGTGCTGAGATAAAGGTGTGTGCCACATGCCTGGAACACGTTAATAGTTTTAAACTGACCGAGTAGCTTTGAGCATTCCTACATTGCTGCTAGAGAATTTGAGACATAGGAATCTCATCACTATCAACTATAACAGGCACATCAGCACTTTTTTTTTTTCTTTTCTGTTAACCCAAGTAGGTATCCATGTTCAAACCAGAAGGGAGAACTCAGTGCTCTGTATCAGGAGATAGAAAATTCATAAAACTTTTTTTGAATTAAGTTTTATTGTGACACAGCTGTGCACACCCAGCCTGTACTGTTGATGGCTGTTTTGGGGCTATCATAGCAAAGGTAAGGAATTGCAACAGACACGGTGTGCCTGCAAAGTTTAAAATACCAGCCCTCTGGCCCTTTGCAGAAAACATCTGCTGACCCCTGGGCTTGTATAGCCCTCTTCAAAACTCTTGGCCAATTTAGGGAAGTTTTGGTTTTGAAACCCAGTAGTAAGCAACATCAGCTTACTTTTGCAGATATGAAACTTGGATCCTAGGGCTTTCTTCAGCCCCCTCTCAACCCTCCTCCTCCAACTTGGAACGTGGCCCATAAGTGAAATGAAACTTGGCCTGATCAGCAATATTGAGAAAGTGGAAGGTGAAAGTGTTGACATATGCTTGCATTTTGTAGCCCCAACTTTTCTGGCAGCATATGACATGGTGAAAGTGTTCTGGCCAGCTAGCTGGCTTGCATTTTGTGGGCGATTGTCTGCTGTTATCTGACCTTGGCTGGAGTTATGTCCACGAAGAAATGCAACTTGATAAAAGGTCTGCATCTTTTCCTGCATAATGGCTCTTTAGATGAATACTTTTTTTTTTTTCAGTTTTACTAATTGCAGTAAATTTGAGTCTTTGTGCATTTAATATTGATCTGTAAATAAACATGTATATTTTCAGTTATATGTTTAAACTTCGACAAAATGTGTATAAAATGAAACCTACCATTCTATTTTAATTGTAACACATTAACATTAAGTGTAGTTACATTCTAAGTACATTTCTTACCTTGCAAAGCAAACGTCATACCTGCTGAGCAATTTCTGAGTAGCCCTTTCTGCAGGCCCTGGGCTCACCTTCCTGTTTCTGTCTCTTTAAATTTTTACTTGTCATCCTACATAAGTGCAGTCAGGCGGCATATGTCTTTCAAAATTTGGGTGATTTTTTTTTTTTTTTGAGAATTTCACACATGAGTACTGTAATTACATAATTTTACCTTTCTCTCCCCCCATTCAACTCCTTTTCTTTCTCTTCTGTCTCTTCCCACTCTCTCTCAAGTTCATGACCTCTTCTTGAATTATTGTGTTTTATATATATATATATATATATATATATATATATACACACACACACACACACATATATATGCATATGTGTGGATATATACACATAAAACATACATGCACACATATGTATCTGTAAAACTTAGGAATTCCAGTTTGTGTTGCATAGGGATGATGGCTTGGGACTGGATACGCTATCAGACAGCTCATCCTGGGGCCAGATTGACTCCTGTTTTCTCAGCAACTATTGATCACACAGAGTTTTTTTTATCTAGGGTTGAGCCTTGTGACATCTCTCCTTTCTTGGCATATTGGCTCAAAGCAAATGAGTCCCTACTTTCCACGCAGTAGGGAATAGTTGCAGAAGTGAGGTTGCTGGATTACGTAGTAATTCTAATTTTGATTTTGAGGATAGACATAGCGTATTTTCATCAGGATGCTCATCTCCTCACCTCCCGCTGATCTACTCTTTTACTCTGCAGTTGGTTCTGTCCTCAGAAAAGCTGATACCATGGCAGGTTGAGCAGTGGCAAGAATTTGTTGGGTAAGGGGAAATCCCTGTGAAGAACAAAGATGAGAAGCAGAAGTAGTTAGGAAAGCCTTTCTACTGCACTGAACATAGGCCAGAGAAAAGAAAGAGGGCTTAGATTTAAGTGCACTTCTATTCAGAGTGTAGGTGGGTTATGGAAGTCTTTTGAGTCAACATTGGAGGAATTCCAGATTGCACCAGATAGGCTGGTGCTCCTATGGATGTCCTAGGAGGAGACGGCTGGGAAAGCGTACCTTCTGCACAGCGAGAGATTCGCAGAGCAGCGCTGGGAGATGTTCTAGTTAGTTCTATGTCGCTGTGACAAAATACCTAAGATTAGCTAATTACGTATTTTGACTCATGGTTTAAAAATCTTCAGTCATTTGTTTGCCTCTGTTGCCTTTGGGACTGTGGTAAGACAGTACATCTTCTGCATAATAGAGGAAACTGCTCATCTAATGGTGACTAAGAGGCAAGATAGAGGAAGGACTGGGTCTCATTCTATGCTTGCATTACTCACTTTTGTCACATTGGACTTAGGAGTTTTACTGAGCTCATGTTTCCAGAGGTTCCCATGTGGTACAGAAGGCGGTACATGGTAGAGGCCTCGACTGTTAAGGAGCAGAAATAGACCATGGAACGGAAGAGGAGAGAGAGAGAACGTCCGCATCCGATGACTTCCTTTCCTTTATTCCAACTGAGGCTGCAGCCTATTTGAGCGTGTCACTCACACCCGAGGCAGGCCTTCATCCCTTAGAAAGTCCTTGCTGGAAACAAGTTTCTGCCTACATGCTTCTTAGTCCTGTTAGGTTCCCATCATTTCCCACTAATGACATCACCTGGGGTCCAAGCTTCTACTTGTTCATTTTGGGTGGGAACATACAAAATCCAGACTACAACAATCAGCTCTTTAGAATGCTACACACAGCAGAGTGCTGGGTGTTGTGATATTGTACCAGAGTATTCTTTTATCTTGCCATCAGAGGTATAAACATTTTGTCATTGCAGGGCTTGGACTTGAACTACAGACTTTCACAGACTAAGCAGGCACTCTGCCAGCAAGCTACAGCCTCAAATGGTGATGCCCATTAAAAAAATATTTTTTATTTTTAGTGTATGTATGTGTGTCTGTGTGTTTCATATGCACATGAGTGCAGGTGCTCTTGGAGGCTAGAGCGGACGTTACAGGTGAATATTAGCACCCTTATGCAAAGGTGGGTTCTCGGAACTGAACTCATTCCTTTGTGCTGAACAGTATATGATCTCCCACAGAACATCTGCCATGATTTTTAAACTTGTTTTTTAAAAGTGAAATATAACAACATAATTTTCCTCTTCCCTTTCCTCTCTCTAGTCGTTCTCATACTCCTTTTTAAAAATCATGGCCTCACATACCTAAACATAGTAAAGACAATATACAGCAAGCCTATAGCTAACATCCTGTAATCATGGATTGATAGTATTAACATAGTGAAAATGACCATATTGCCAAAAGCAATCTACAGATCAAAATACCTTCACAATTCTTCACAGACCTTGAAAGAAAAATATTCAACTTCATATGGAGAAACAAAAAACCCAGAATCTCCAAAACAATCCTCTACAACAACAGATCATCTGGAGGTATCTCCATCCCTGACCTCAAGCTGTA